>JAWPHD010005071.1:0-171626 GCA_037043455.1 Cyrtodaria siliqua
GATATACTGCCTTTGGATGGTTCACAAGCCAATATATGTTATTTTCTAAGACAGTGACCATGAATGGTCTGCCATTGTCCATCCTTTCGAGGCTAAAGTAAGGTAAAAAGTCAATTCGGAGATGAGTTCGGAAGGGGGGAAAATGGTATTTTAACTTTTTCGAATTCTAATCATTTAATGTTGTTTTTCAATAGTAAAATATGTGCCATTGAATATTCGTTAAATTTGAGAGAAAAAAACAAACCGCGTATGCAAGGTTTGAAAAATAATCTTTGCCTATTTTGAATGCTGCTTTTCCTAAGTTTATAATTGAAATTGTGTCTAAATCCATTCACCTTTACAAATAACCGACAGTCCCTTTAATGAAATTCATCGACCTAAAGTATAACAAGCATAAGTTGAAATCTATTAATTATGACTGTTTTTATTCAGATTAATCAAGGATTTATGGACATTTGTTCTCACTCCCATGATAATATTATGTAACTATTGATAATGTATACTGTCATTGAAAACACAATACATAAGTAACTGCTTGAGTTCCTATAGTTTTTAATCCATTTGCTATCATTTACTGGCACTAAAGTTAATAACCGTAGAGCAGAGCTTTGCATGGAGCTACTTGGCTATATTAAACAATCTGTGGATATATACAGTTTTTATGTTGAAAGCGAAGTTAATATGAAAATACTTAAAAAAGCATTTAAACAAAAATTCGGCATTTTGGAAAAGCATTAAAACGAGAAGTCGGCCATTAAATTATTGTTTAAAAATTAATGTATACTGAGAAACTTGAAAAAGCATAGATCTACATATGTACCTGTATATCCATGGAGAAAGGTGCTTGATTGTTACAGATAATATATTTGCTGTATTTATTTAAAAATAGCATGAACTATTTTTAGATCACCTGAGCCGAAGGCTCAAGGTGACTGTTGGGATTACTCTTCGTCTGTCGTCCATCGGCGTGGCGGTTAGACTTTTCTTCAAACGACTTCTCCTCAGAAACCGCTTGGCCAAATTTTGACCAAACATCACCATGGATAATCCATAGATGAATGCTTTTAAGATTTTTTAGAATTAGGTCAGTGTGACATCCAAGATGGCCACCTTTACCATATATGGTCGAAACCTTAAAAATCTTGCCTGGGCTATCAAATTTATTCAAATGAAATCCCCGGGATCAAAATGGCAGTGCCCGGGAGGTCTAAGTTTGTATATTGAGATTTTGCATGTTTTTCATACTAGACATATAGGAAAAAACTTTAAAAAATCTTCTCTGAAACACAAGGCACAGAGCTCTCATGTATTACATGTAGCATTAGCTTATGGTCCTCTACTAAGTTTGTTCAAATGGTGACCATGGGTCATATTTGGCCCTGCCCCGGGGATCTCAGGGGGGGTTTACGTAGGACTTGTATAAGAAAAAAAATAAAAATATTCTCTCTGAAACTACAGAGCCAGAGGTTTAATATTTTGCAATCCTATTGAGATTAGAGGTCCTTTACCAAGTTTGTCAAATGGTGACCCTGGACACGTATAGGGAAAAAACATAAAAATCTCTCTGAAACTGCAAGAGCCAGATGTTTAATTATTTTGCTTTGCTATAAGCTTATGGTCTTCTACAAGTTGTTCAAATGGTGACCGTGGTGTCAATTTTGGCACTGCCCGGGGATCATAGTTTTATGTAGACTTGTATAAGACCAAAAATTAAAAAATCTTCTTCAATGACTACAATATATATATAGCCAGAGGTTTAATATTTTGCAACCACTATAAGATTATGGTCCTTTACCCAATTTTGGACCAAACTTCACATGGATAATCCTTAGATGAATGCTTTTAAGAATATTTAGATTAGGTCAGTGTGACATCCAAGATGGCCACCTTTACCATATATGGTCGAAACCTTAAAAAATCTTCTTTTCAAGAACCGCTAGACAGATTTCAACAGTTTTTCATTTAAAATTATCGCCAATGCCTAGGCTATCAAATTTATTCAAATGAAATCCCTGGGATCAAAAATGGCAGTGCCCCGGGAGGTCTAAAGTTTGTATATTGAGATTTTGCATGTTTTTCATATAGACATAAATTATAGGAAAAAACTTTAAAAAATCATTTCTGAAACACAAGGCACAGAGCTCTCATGTATTACATGTAGCATCAGCTTATGGTCCTCTACTAAATTTGTTCAAATGGTGACCCTGGGGTCTAATTTGGCCCTGCCCCGGGGATCACAGTTTTACGTAGACTTGTATAAAATTTTTTTTTAAAATCTTCCTCTCTGAAACTACAAGAGCCAGAGGTTTAATATTTTGCAATCGCTATGAGATTATGGTCCTTTACCAAGTTTGTTCAAATGGTGACCCTGGACACGTATAGGGAAAAACTTAAAAAATCTTCTCTCTGAAACTGCAAGAGCCAGATGTTTAATATTTTGCATTTGCTATAAGCTTATGGTCCTCTACCAAGTTTGTTCAAATGGTGACCCTGGTGTCAAATTTGGCACTGCCCCAGGGATCACAGTTTTACATAGACTTGTATAAGAACACAAATTAAAAAATCTTCTTCAATAACTACAATAGCCAGAGGTTTAATATTTTGCAACCACTATAAGATTATGGTCCTTTACCAAGTTTGTTCAAATGGTGACCCTGGGGTCACATTTTGCCCCACTGCAGGGGTCACATGTTTTACATAGACATGTATAGGGAAAAACTTAAAAAATCTTCTTCTCTGAAACTGCAAGAGCCAGATGTTTAATATTTTGCATTTGCTATAAGCTACAAAGTTTGTTCAAATGGTGACTCTGGTGTCAAAATTGGCACTGCCCCGGGGGTCACAGTTTACATAGACTTATATAGGAAAACATTTAAAAAAAAACAACTCTGAAACTACAAGCGCCAGAGGTTTAATATTTTGCATTTACTATTAGATTATGGTACTTTACCAAGTTTGTTCAAATGGTGACCCTGGGGTCACATACGGCCCCACCCAGTGGGTCACAGTTTTACATAGGATTGTATAGGGAAAAACATTAAAAAAAACATCTACTCTGGAACGGTATAATGTTTTGCATTTGCTATAAGCTTATGGTCCTCTATCAAGTTTGTTCAAATGGTGACCCTGGGGTCTAATTTGGCCCCACCCCGGGGTCACAGTTTTACATAGACTTATATAGGGGGGTGGGGGGGGGGGGGGGGGGCGGGAAATCTCCTTCTCTGAAACTACAAGAGCCAGAGGTTTAATATTTTGCATTCACTATAAGATTATGGTCCTTTACCAAGTTTGTTTTTGCATGTTTTTCATATAGACATATAATTTTTTTTTTAAAAATCTTCTCTGAAACACAAGGCACAGAGCTCTCATGTATTACATGTAGCATCAGCTTATGGTCCTCTACTAAGTTTGTTCAAATGGTGACCCTGGGGTCTAATTTGGCCCTGCCCCGGGGATCACAGTTTTACGTAGACTTGTATAAGAATTCTTTTTTAAAAATCTTCTTCTCTGAAACTACAAGAACCAGAGGTTTAATATTTTGCAATCACTATGAGATTATGGTCCTTTACCAAGTTTGTTCAAATGGTGACTCTGGACACGTATAGGGAAAAAATTAAAAAATCTTCTTCTCTGAAACTGCAAGAGCCAGATGTTTAATATTTTGCATTTGCTATAAGCTTATGGTCCTCTACCAAGTTTGTTCAAATGGTGACCCTGGTGTCAAAATTGGCACTGCCCCGGGGGTCACAGTTTACATAGACTTATATATTAAAACATTTAAAAAAAAAACACTCTGAAACAAGGCCAGAGGTTTAATAGTTTGCATTTACTATAAGATTATTGTCCTTTACCAAGTTTATGGTGACCCTGGGGTCACATACGGCCCCACCCAGTGGGTCACAGTTTTACATAGGATTGTATAAGGAAAAAAAAAAATCATCTTCTCTGGAACTGCAAGAGCCAGAGGTTTAATGTTTTGCATTTGCTATAAGCTTATGGTCCTCTACCAAGTTTGTTCAAATGGTGACCCTGGGGTCTAATTTGGCCCCGCCCCGGGGTCACAGTTTTACATAGACTTATATAGGGGGAGTGGGGGGTGGGGGGGATCTCCTTCTCTGAAACTACAAGAGCCAGAGGTTTAATATTTTGCATTCACTATAAGATTATGGTCCTTTACCAAGTTTGTTCAAATGGTGATCATGGTGTCACATTTGACCCCGCCCCAGGGGTCACATGTTTTACATAGACTTGTATAGGGAAAAACTTCAAAAATCTTCTTCTCTGAAACTGCAAGAGCCAGATGTTTAATATTTTGCATTTGCTATAAGCTTATGGTCCTCTACAAAGTTTGTTCAAATGGTGACCCTGGTGTCAAATTTGGCACTGCCCCGGGGGTCACAGTTTTACATAAACTTATATAGGAACACATTTAACAAAAAAACTCTGAAACTACAAGAGCCAGAGGTTTAATATTTTGCATTTACTATAAGATTACGGTCCTTTACCAAGTTTGTTCAAATGGTGACCATGGGGTCACATTTGACCCCGCCCAGGGGGACACAGTTTTACATAGGCTCGTATAGGGAAAAACATAAACAAATCTCTGGAACTACAAGATCCAGAGGTTTAATGTTTTCCATTTGCTATAAACTTATGGTCCTCTACCAAGTTTGTTCAAATGGTGACCCTGGGGTCAATTTGGCCCTGCCACGGGTCACAGTTTAACATAGACTTATATAGGAAAATATTTTAAAAAAAATCATCTCTGGAACTACAAGAGCCAGAGGATTAATATTTTGCCTTTACTATACTCATATGGTCCTTTACCACGTTTGTTCAAAGGTCATGTTGTACTTAGACTTGTACAGGGAAAAGCTTAAAAAATCTTCTCTAAAACCGCAAGGCACACAGCTCTCATATATTACATGTAGCCCTGGGGTCACATTTGGCCCTGCCCCAGGTGCACTTTCATTTTGTATTTGATATTTACCAAAGAAGTTTGTCTTTATATCAATGTTGTAAACGCCCCGTGTGGTTGCCGGGGGACCCGTTTGGTCACGGGGCAAAGAATAGGGCCACTGCAGATCCCTTTTGGAGGGGTAGGCAGAGGGGTAGAATCCCCCCAAATTCATGTTCATTTTATCATTTTTTGTTCATGTTCATTAAAGGTCTTCATCATGATCCCTGCATTGTTTCAGGTGCCATCTCGCTCGCATTAAAAGAGCAGTGGCAGAAAAACAATAACGTTGCTCCAGCGTAAATGGAGTTTCTACGATAGAATTTGCAGCAACTCTGCAGTTCAGGGTGAGAAGGTTCTAGGCCCATTTTCCATATTTTATATTGATGTACATGGAAGATGAGCCTGGCATGTTCATGTCTGCTAGGCGCCATATAACCTTTTCATGTGTTGGTGCGCCTTAAAACCCCAATTCAATTCAATGTTGTTAATACAACAGAGGCCACATTTTTTGAAACAATCTTAACCAAACTTGCACAGATTGTATATGACCATACGATTTCAAAGAAGTTCGATAATGGGCCTGTAGTCAGGTGATCGATTTAGGGCCATCTTGGCCCTCTTGTTTATAATTGCATACACGTTCATTAACATTGCAGTTTGCTATCAAACATAGAACTTATACCCCAAATCAAATGTGCAGCTTTGTCTTGCTCGATGGCTTCGACAATGTTCAACAACATTCTGTTAGTTCTAATGCATAATGAATGGACGTCCATTACATCTCTAGGGGTGAAATATCAGTCCATTACATCTCTAGGGGTGAAAGATCAGTCCATTACATCTCTGGGGGTGAAAGATCAGTCCATTACATCTCTAGGGGTGAAAGATCAGGATTTCTCATTTGAAAAAAATCACTGATATTATTTAGATCTACTGTAAAGTCGGAACATACACACATAACTGTGACTGATATTATTTAGATCCTGTAAAGTCGGAACATACAAACATAACTGTGACTGATATTATTTAGATCTACTGTAAAGTCGGAACATACAAACATAACTGTGACTGATATTATTTAGATCTACTGTTAAGTCGGAACATACAAACATAACTGTGACTGATATTATTTAGATCTACTGTAAAGTCGGAACATACAAACATAACTGTGACTGATATTATTTAGATCTACTGTTAAGTCGGAACATACAAACATAACTGTGATTGATATTATTTAGATCTACTGTAAATTCGGAACATACAAACATAACTGTGACTGATATTATTTAGATCTACTGTAAACTCGGAACATTCAAACATAACTGTGACTGATATTATTTAGATCTACTGTAAACTCGGAACATACAAACATAACTGTGACTGATATTATTTAGATCTACTGTAAACTCAGAACATACAAACATATACTGAAAGGAAAAAGAAACGCAGGGTGTGTATTTCCGCTATATATTGTATGTTTAATATGCTACTGCTAATCGAATGGTACAGGGCGACATTAGGCCTGTCCTTTTAGAAAGAAGGTTAAAACAGCACTGAACACACCAATGGTTACCCCTTTAAAGTTTCATTATCGTCAGAATGCGCATTTGGCTCAAGCAGGTGAGCAAACTTAGGCTTTAAATGTTGCAATCACTTAACATTAAATACAGTACTGAACTGGCTCAATTGTTCAAAGAGGAACTTCAGCATTTATGAATTTCTTGTTACAACGTGTACTGTGATTAAAACGTCTACAACATAACAGTGGTGTCCTTTCTCTAACTAACTGCACTTTTTTTTTTTTACAAAACATCTTGGGATTTCCTTGGAATATATATGGAATTAAGAGTGCAGTATATGCAATATATAGCGGAAATACGCACCCTGCGTTTCTTTTTCCTTTCAGTATAACTGTGACTGATATTATTTAGATCTACTGTAAATTCGGAACATACAAACCTAACTGTGACTGATATTATTTAGATCTGCTGTAAAGTCAGAATATACAAACATAACCTGTGACTGATGTTATTTAGATCTACTGTAAAGTCGGAACATACAAACATAACTGTCAGGGGCGTACCTGGGCATACGCACGTACGCACATGCGTACAGGCTATTAAAGAAGCAAACAAATAAAAAGGACTAAAAATGCGAAATATGCAATAAAAACTGAAGGTATAGGGGGGTTAGGCACATTTGTGAATCCAAAACTTGATGGTGCGTATACCTAATTTAGCCCCAGGAACGCCCCTGACTGTGACTGATATTATTTAGATCTACTGTAAAGTCGGAACATACAAACATAACTGTGACTGATATTGTTTAGATCTACTGTAAAGTCGGAACATACAAACATAACTGTGACTGATATTATTTAGATCTGCTGTAAAGTCGGAACATACATACATAACTGTGACTGATATTATTTAGATCTGCTGTAAAGTCGGAACATACAAACATAACTGTGACTGATATTATTTAGATCTGCTGTAAAGTCGGAACATACAAACATAACTGTGACTGATATTATTTAGATCTGCTGTAAAGTCGGAACATACAAACATAACTGTGACTGATATTATTTAGATCTGCTGTAAAGTCGGAACATACAAACATAACTGTGACTGATATTATTTAGATCTACTGTAAACTCGGAACATACAAACATAACTGTGACTGATATTATTTAGATCTACTATAAACTCGGAACATACAAACATAACTGTGACTGATATTATTTAGTACTACTATAAACTCGGAACATACAAACATAACTGTGACTGATATTATTTAGATCTGCTGTACTCTCAGAACATACAAACATAACTGTGACTGATATTATTTAGATCTGCTGTAAAGTCGGAACATACAAACATAACTGTGACTGATATTATTTAGATCTGCTGTAAAGTCGGAACATACAAACATAACTGTGACTGATATTATTTAGATCTACTGTAAACTCGGAACATACAAACATAACTGTGACTGATATTATTTAAATCTACTGTAAAATCGGAACATACAAACATAACTGTGACTGATATTATTTAAATCTACTGTAAAGTCGGAACATACAAACATAACTGTGACTGATATTATTTAGATCTGCTGTAAAGTCGGAACATACAAACATAACTGTGACTGATATTATTTAGATCTATTGTAAAGTCGGAACATACAAACATAACTGTGACTGATATTATTTAGATCTGCTGTAAAGTCGGAACATACACACATAACTGTGACTGATATTATTTAGATCTGCTGTAAAGTCGGAACATACAAACATAACTGTGACTGATATTGTTTAGATCTACTGTAAAGTCGGAACATACAAACATAACTGTGACTGATATTATTTAGATCTACTGTAAAGTCGGAACATACAAACATAACTGTGACTGATATTATTTAGATCAGCTGTAAACTCAGAACATACAAACATAACTGTGACTGATATTATTTAGAGCTGCTGTAAAGTCGGAACATACAAACATTACTGTGACTGATATTGTTTAGATCTACTGTAAAGTCGGAACATACAAACATAACTGTGACTGATATTATTTAGATCTACTGTAAACTCGGAACATACAAACATAACTGTGACTGATATTATTTAGATCTACTGTAAAGTCGGAACATACAAACATAACTGTGACTGATATTGTTTAGATCTACTGTAAAGTCGGAACATACAAACATAACTGTGACTGATATTGTTTAGATCTACTGTAAAGTCGGAACATACAAACATAACTGTAACTGATGTGACTGATATTATTTAGATCTGCTGTAAAGTCGGAACATACAAACATAACTGTGACTGATATTATTTAGATCTACTGTAAAGTCGGAACATACAAACATAACTGTGACTGATATTATTTAGATCTACTGTAAAGTCGGAACATACACACATAACTGTGACTGATATTATTTAGATCTGCTGTAAAGTCGGAACATACACACATAACTGTGACTGATATTATTTAGATCTGCTGTAAAGTCGGAACATACACACATAACTGTGACTGATATTATTTAGATCTGCTGTAAAGTCGGAACATACATACATAACTGTGACTGATATTATTTAGATCTGCTGTAAAGTCGGAACATACATACATAACTGTGACTGATATTATTTAGATCTGCTGTAAACTCGGAACATACAAACATAACTGTGACTGATATTATTTAGATCTGCTGTAAAGTCGGAACATACATACATAACTGTGACTGATATTATTTAGATCTGCTGTAAAGTCGGAACATACAAACATTACTGTGACTGATATTATTTAGATCTACTGTAAACTCGGAACATACAAACATAACTGTGACTGATATTATTTAGATCTGCTGTAAAGTCGGAACATACAAACATAACTGTGACTGATATTATTTAGATCTGCTGTAAAGTCGGAACATACAAACATAACTGTGACTGATATTATTTAGATCTACTGTAAACTCGGAACATACAAACATAACTGTGACTGATATTATTTAGATCTACTGTAAACTCGGAACATACAAACATAACTGTGACTGATATTATTTAGATCTACTGTAAAATCGGAACATACAAACATAACTGTGACTGATATTATTTAGATCTACTGTAAACTCAGAACATACAAACATAACTGTGACTGATATTATTTAGATCTACTGTAAAGTCGGAACATACAAACATAACTGTGACTGATATTATTTAGATCTGCTGTAAAGTCGGAACATACACACATAACTGTGACTGTTATTATTTAGATCTGCTGTGAAGTCGGAACATACAAACATAACTGTGACTGATATTATTTAGATCTGCTGTAAAGTCGGAACATACAAACATAACTGTGACTGATATTATTTAGATCTACTGTAAACTCGGAAGATACAAACATAAATGTGACTGATATTATTTAGATCTACTGTAAACTCAGAACATACAAACATAACTGTGACTGATATTATTTAGATCTACTGTAAAGTCAAAACATACAAACATAACTGTGACTGAAATTATTTAGATCTGCTGTAAAGTCGGAACATACAAACATAACTGTGACTGATATTATTTAGATCTACTGTAAAGTCGGAACATACAAACATAACTGTGACTGATATTATTTAGATCTGCTGTAAAGTCGGAACATACAAACATAACTGTGACTGATATTATTTAGATCTGCAGTAAAGTCGGAACATACACACATAACTGTGACTGATATTATTAAGATCTGCTGTAAAGTCGAAACATACAAACATATTAACTGGGACTGATATTATTTAGATCTGCTGTAAAGTCGGAACATACATACATAACTGTGACTGATATTATTTAGATCTGCTGTAAAGTCGGAACATACAAACATAACTGTGACTGATATTATTTAGATCTGCTGTAAAGTCAGAACATACAAACATAACTGTAACTGATATAATTTAGATCTACTGTAAACTCGGAACATGCAAACATAACTGTGACTGATATTATTTAGATCTGCTCTAAAGTCGGAATATACAAACATAACTGTGACTGATATTATTTAGATCTACTGTAAACTCGGAACATACAAACATAACTGTGACTGATATTATTAAGATATACTGTAAACTCGGAACATACAAATATAACTGTGACTGATATTATTTAGATCTACTGTAAACTCGGAACATACAAACATAACTGTGACATTGAGTCACAACAATACTCATGTTAAGGACGTCAACGAAGAAAGGAAATCGTATACAAATCGGTTTAAAATGTAAAAGATAACAGACTCGTATTCAAAATTAACTGGGAGCTGAACTTGTGAGAAAGTGGCGATTCTTACGGATGGCCGGAGATATACATTACCGCTTCTAGGCAGAAAAAAATGGTGTGATCTGCCACTACCACAAAAAAAATATTGACCGTCATATGGCCTAACAAGTGCTAAAATTACCAAAAATCACCGTTAAACACACAATCAAAACTGAATATATCCATAAAAGCACACCAAGCACACCAACGTTTTATTTCGTTTACATGTTAATGTCGCTGAAATGTGATTGGAGCCGATGGTTATATAATGGTGTCAGGTCTTGTGGTTTTAAAATGTGTAAAGAGGACCCGTTGATCGCCGGCTCGATGGATATATAATGATGTTTAGGAACAAGTGTTTTACTTTTATCAGAATTGAACAATGCAATGATTCTTGCGTCATTTTTAAATTTGACTTACCCGATATACTCTTTAACCATTGTGATGGCGCTAGGTATATATAAAGTATTGGTTCTACTCAGAAAAAGTGGGATTGTTTGCCTCTACCACAAAAAAAATAGACCGTCATATTTGGCCTAACATGTGCTAAAAACGATTAAACACCAAGCAAACAAAACCATTAACTATTAATGAAGCAAAACATACATGTATTTGAATCGCACAAAGACAATGATGACTAAAACTGTGAACAAGTATCTTCGATAAAAACACCTTCAGTCGTTCACCATTCCTTATCATTTATCTATTCGCTTAAGTCTACGCTCACATGTTCCTACATTAAAAAAATGTTAACGTATGCACGCCATGTTATGCTATATTAAGGGTTCTTGTACTAAATAAGATCCCTGATTAAATGTAGTTAACGTGGTTTTTCGTTACAGGTTTTCGTTATGATAGTATAGACAGGGTTTTAATATTATACAAACCTTGGTATAGAGAAAGATGGATAGAGAGAGAGATAGTGTTTTAGTATATGTTAAAGAAGGAAAGAGAAGAAGAGATAGTGTTTTAGTATAAGGTATATAGTTAATTCTTAACTATACCAGGAACGTTTAATACACGCTCCTGACCATATGCATGATGTAAACATATTTTGCTATTATAATGTAAGCCTATGTGAAACGAATGTGAAAACGCGCATCATCCTTTCTTTCCATAAAAATCATGGAAATAGTCAATTTTGACAAACATCAAAGTGGCAACAATAGATCAAAAAGGTGTATAGTTTGCAAAACATAATCGGATGGCAAGATAGAAATTGGGCTGTTACACGGTAATAAATACGTTAATTGATCTGCGACACTCCTTCAGTCGGGTAGGTAACAGTACATAGATCCAGCTGACGATAGTGTGAAATGCATTATATATACCTTTAAACAGGGCCATTATATTACGGACTCATAAAAACGCCTCAGTAAAAATAAAGAGTGTATCTCGTTTCAAAATCAGTTATGAATATAATTGATTTCAGTTTCACTTAGGAAAAGGTTAACACTCCCCATGATCATCATGTATGGTATTTTACTATTGTGTAAATATGTCAAATTATGAATGCAGTCTACGGTTGATCCTAGTGCCCGCTAAGCACGACTATGTCCGGCTGCCGATCAGTCATTTCCCCCCAAAACACCCCTTTGTCACATAAATGGAATGGTCTTAATGCAAAGAAAAAACAGTCCATTATATATATGTAGGGGGTTAAAGTAGATCAGGAAGCGCAGATTTCACAGGTCGCCTCTGTCCAGAAGCACGAACTTTACACAGACATATATTCACATGTATACATTTGAAAGAAAAATGCAGACATCGCAAACATAAAAGTATTGACTATATGGTGGCGCATTACATCGGTCAATGGCTGAAGAAAAACAAAAAACGATGGGAGTTAAAACCAGGTTCACGGGCGCACCAAACTTCAGTCTGGCCCTTTTTAACGGACAGTGTAAATAAAGGAATCCCTGCCAAACTCCTATTAACGCGCCAGGCAGCCCAGCACCAATAGCGATATCAGAGTAATATAGAGCTGATCATGTATATATGAATATATAAATACAAACCTCCTCATAGGGTCCCTTATATATCCGGTCATCGTTCAATCAGAGTGTAAAGCGTACAGTAAATGTGTCGACCGCAAAACATGCAGTGTCTTTCAATTTATGGGTTCATAACCTCTGTTTTGATAACTTTTCTTGCAGTTTTATAAATATTGTGTGAAACTAAACAAGACCAATGATCTTACGAAGTTTATAAATCACATCTCCAAAGAAGTCAGGTTTTGATAGTCACTAGCTCAGAGAAGTTCTTAAGTTACTTGTTTATGTTAAAACAGATGAGATATACGATAATAAAAAATAATAAATCGAGAAGCATACACCACACGATGTTGCTCGGTGAGCATCCCCGGTCTACGTGGGGATTATTAACGATGTCAAATTAATACCCTGTTTCCTATCATAGATCTTGTTAATCATTTCTCCGTTTTCAAAAAAAACAGATATAAATCTAGAAAAGAAGCGACAAAATCGGCATGGTTAGCTTCTGAAGCAACAAACACAAAAGAGCGAGAAAAGTATGAGACTCGGTTTTAAGGAGTCTGTTTATGATATGTTATATATGGTGCAACACTGCCACGCTCCCTAGCACGGGCTTAGACGCCGTATTATACTTTAAAGCCACAAAGCTTGGGCTCCATGATTCGAAAGTACCAGTAAATAATAACACTACTGTCAGTTTATTATTTACGGCTGTAAAATGTCGCACGGGATATACATCAGCAGGGCCCTGTTTTATGAAACAACCTACGATAATTTTGATCGTAAGTCAAAATTAAATACCTTCAGCCGTTTTCCTTGAAAGTATTTGAAGCAAGCAACGAAGGGTGGAAATATTGCATAAACAACATATGTATTAGACAGTTTACAGAAATTTGTTTTATCTGTTTAAACTAACATATAGCAATACATTTAATAATTTGATTTACGATCAAAATTATCGTAAGATGTTTCATAAAACGGGCCCCTAGATGTATATCCCGTGCGACATTTTACAGCCGTCACACATCACTAAAGAAATGCTAGTGTAAATGTAACTACGTACCGAAAAGCGGAGCATTCGATTGCAATGAACACAAACAGGAGAGAAAAGTAGCAGACTTTGCTGAATTGAGTCTGTTCATGAGAGGTAATATAAGGTGCAGCGAATCTCACCCTCTCTAGCACGACTTAAGCGGTATTCTTCTTTCAAGTCACACAGATTTGGTTTGAGGATCTCGATAGCACAGTTGTAAACAAATGCTGTCCATGTTCAAAATATTATACAGATAGTGTGCGGTGTTATTAAAGGCTACACTGACATATGTTAGAGTATATCGGGACATGAGCTCAACACCTGTTTTAGCTTAAGTGCGTCCGTGCTTCCGTATTACGTCCACGTTACGGTACAAAAATGAGCCCATTTAGTACCCGCGGATACAACAATGATTTGCTTATAAATCGTTGGCAGTTTTCTCTTCGTAATAAGCGAGACATTTCTTTTAAAATGCAGTATTTCTAAAAGAAATGTGTCTGCTACCAGATATGTTAATGTTCGACCTATACAGTACACCAGTTGTACCTTCCTAATTAAGCCTAATATTCAATCGAAAAGGGGAAATCCCAAAGAGAGGTGTTACTTACTACTACTTATAAAACTTTTGCTGGGCTCGCGCTATCAGGTTGGGCTCGTATCTTTGTGGACCAGAAACTTTCACCTGTATGACAAGCCAAATTAGTATTGATACCTATGCAAGATGGAAAGATCTGGCCATTGACTGGAATATTAAGTAATTAACATATGATTGCGTTTTTGAAAAATGCTCTGAAATATAATTTTCATTTGTATTTTCTACTTGTACCATGGATTTACATTGAAATACCATCTAATTCCGTAGCATTTATAGGAATATAATTTAAAATAATTTTTGAAACATTTACACTCGGTTAAAATAAAGTTCCGTTCTTATACAATATAGTATACTGGTTTTTGGTTTTGTCCCACATAGTTAACTAACCAATCAGTTCAGTTAAATAATATATTCATATATGTAACACAATATAATCTTGTTTTTACATGGTTCACGACCACTCGCCATTCTACATGCACAAATCTGTAGTTCATGTAGCAATCTTAATAACGATCTTTATATATCATTTACGACCATCACGTAGGTGTGACTTTGGATATGAAACATTAGATACTTATACTTAACGCCATTGAAAGTGCAAGTTTTTTTATTTTGTGTTTATTTCCAAGATCGATTGTAGTGCTACGTACATGTTAGAAATTATCCACACTCCCTATAAATCTGGTGATCAAATTCATGTATTGAAAGAAGTAAAATCGGAATTATACAGTAAAATCGGAATTATACAATCGAGACATTTTAATTAAAAATAAACACAAAATAAAAAAAAATCGCACTTTTAATGGCGTTAAGTATAGTTTTCACATACTACAATGACTTGCGTAAACATTTATCTTTTCGGTCAAGAACCATTTCGCACAAGAACAACTCTCCGACGAGGAAATTAAATTACAAGTCAAGCGCTTTTCACACTAACACATATTACCAAGTTCTTATAAAGGGTTGTATATTATTATGACTTATTATACTTATACATCTATGATTACCTCTATTGCTATTCATTCTCCTATGTATACCATATTTGACAACAACTAACATATCAAATATCATGTATATTTAAGTATATGTTTATTGTTAAACCAACGATGTTTATAGTACTATATGTAAATACTTAGCCATGTACATTTATGTAAGTTATTGTATTGAGACAGTTGTAACTCTTGTGGCCCACCCTGTTTGAATAATATACTGAACGCCAAAAGAAATGCACCACTTTTATAATTTTACTTTTTATTTTATTTGTATGGACATGTTTTCATTTTTAATGAGAGTTTTTTTCTCCATTGGTAATGTTTACAAGGAACATCTGCGAACACTTCGAACATACACATAGATTAGGTTATGCTTATGGAAACAGTATGCGTAAATGACGGTGTGTTTCTTTTGGCTGTCAGTATATATGGCAATAAAATATGTTTAAAACAATATAAGACACTGTTATTTTAAATGCTTTAATACAAACAAACGCCTGAATTAAAAATAAACAATAAAATAGCGCTTATCACAGAATATGCAACAACAAAGGTATTTATAATATAAATATATCAAAACACGAATCTCAGCCAATAAGCCAAAGTTTTTTGGACTTTTTCAGACAAAATTCAACTAGAACCAAAATAAGTCTTATATCAGTGAAACAGAAATCTTTAACGGTAAATAAAAATACCTTACTTTTCAAAATTGGTTGAAGAATACAAATTGCACTTGCGCAAGTTGCAAAACAAAGTTATTTTTTATTAAGCACTTAAAGTGCCAGTTCCAATGATATACAATTTATGTACGTACTATCAAAACTACTTGCGTAATTGTCGAAAAGCTTTTGGCTGAAACAAGTGCCCCGGACAATAATAAATAATCCATTGAATGCAACAATACAATTATCAAATGGTAACGATTGCCCAACGTCAAACGTCTGTATAAAATTATACTCTTTCAAGGTTATCTTAAGAATGAAGAACATTCATCAAAGCGAAAACCTTGCTTTGCGGTTGTAATTGTTTAAATTGCTTGAAACCTTTATAATTCCTCAATCAAAGTGGAACCTCTAAATGTCATGAAAATATATACATTTTCAAATACCGATTTTGTTCTTTGTCTCTAATGAGCACACACATGTTCCTATTCTTACTGAAACATCAATGATTGTTTACTTCTTGAATGCGGCGAATACAAGACCACACGTCTCACAGCAGGGCTCCATGCAACACCTGATACACTGGCCCCATACTTTCCGCAAGCACCCACAGTTGAGGTCGAGCATCTTCAAGAACGGGGTGTAATACCAAATGTGGACAAACGACACGTAAGCAAATTCACATCCCCATTCGGCGGCAATACATATACCACACAGGAGGGTGGAGATCTTGTAGCAGATGCCCTTCCAGAGATTGAAGCATGTGTATGAAAGCTTCCAGACGCAGTCTATACTGTGTGTTCCCTCAGGCTCGGCCAACACATCTTCGAATTTGCACTAAAATATTAGATAATACTTAAATTAAATAAAACAAACATATCATAGTATACTTCACAAGTTAAGTACCTTTTTCTTTACGCGCATCCGTGGACGGGATAGTAAAGCCCCTGCGACTAAACACTTTCTCGCATCTCACCGCTGCGGGTTCGAATACAGTACTGGGTATACAAAGGAAAATGGGGTGGTCTGCATCTACCATAAAAAAGTCGTCCGTCATATATGGCCTAACATGTGCTAAATATGACGTAAAACACTATTCATACACAACAATTAAAACCTATAAGAAAACAGAATATGGCCTTCTTCTAAACTGTATTTGTTAGATGCTTATTCGAAAACAGCGAGAAAATGTCATTTGAAAAAAAAGTGCATTCTAGTATTTCGTAAATGTTACTGCTTCAACTTTGAAAAGAAGTTGTTTAAATTTATTATTTGTCACCTACTTACCTCCAGATGATTGTTGATGCTGTTAGGGTCTCTGTTTATCAAATCAACAGACATTTTGTCCAAATTACTACTCCACGAGCAATTAGGTACGATTTGACGGCGAAGACAACTGGACACTGCTGGCCGTCCGTGATGGAAATGGATGACTTTTTTCTGTAACTGCGTTAAAATACTGAAAATGATGTATACACATTGGTTTAATTGGCATGACAACATAGTTTCGATGATCGTGTCATTGTCTAAATTGGCTTATCGACTCTCAAACGTCGCCTGTATCGTTTATGGAATCAGTGTTGATTAGCTATATCACTGAATTATTTGATTAAGAATTAGTATTGTCCACAATATTCAGACTTTACGGTATGTCTGAATTTTATTCCACTCTATAAATATGTGTTTATAAATAAAACTATGCAATCGTTTTGATGTTGATATATCGGTTCCTTTCTAAGAAAAAAGAAAGGCCGGGTCGGATAAAAACTGTATGAAACTAGGCAAACAAAAGCTTGTTAAGGTTATATTCCACTATATCAGCCGGCTGTGCTCGTCTGGTGCATTTGTTAAGGTTATATTCCACTAAATCAGCCGGATGTGCTCTTCTTGTGCATGTGTTAAGGTTATATTCCACTAAATCAGCCGGCTGTGCTCGTCTGGTGTATTTGTTAAGGTTATATTCCACTAAATCAGCCGGCTGTGCTCGTCTAGTGCATTAGAAAGAAGTTCTGTATTAAAGATGCTTATCTTTTTTTTCTTAAAATGCTTTTTAGTGCAGTTTCATGTTGTTGTTTTTTGGCTTTATTTGTTTTCTGAACATGTTATTGATGTTTTAAAATGCAGCTCATCATTGTTTTGATATTTTTGTATATACATTTCGGAAGTGAAATTAGACAGGGTATAAAATTACAAGGGGTAAAATAACGTTGACCTTTGACCCTTTAATGTAATAAGGACTATATTGTTTGGCTGATTTGCATGAAACTGGGTCAGTGGGTATATATTGACGAGATTGATGTGTTTTCCTTTCAAAAATGAGTCGGAACAAATGCAAAAAATGTCACACTATGTCAAACATCAAAAGCTTGTGAAGACAATATGTCATTTTTTTCTCTCGAATTTACACCAAACTTGGCCAGAGGGTATATATTAACAAGACGTTGAAGCCTTTTGGGAAATGACCCATGCTGGTCCATACACTAGGTCACTAGGTGAAATCAAAAGAAAATATTTTTCCTGATACATGTATGTAAATATGGCGGTATACAAGCAAAATAATAATACATGACATTTAACTATTCATATCTTTATATGACGATACACCTCTAAACTAATAACACTTTGTATTGACATCATATCAGATCTCAACAAAACATGCATGCCTTTGAGCTCTCCATTGTTTCTTGCGCAAGAATAAAAACGTTTATACGTGCGTCTTTTACTAGTTATTTCATATTTTTACTTTTACATAGTGACCGTAAAACTTCATATATATTGTATATATATTTTACAGGACCCCTTGATACGTTTAATTTTACAGACAGTAATGCCATACAGTAAGACTGTTAAACTGAAAATTAACTTGAAAAATCCATCCATTTAAACGTGTTGAGCCATTGCATGTTCCAAACGTATGTTGACTAGTAGTTAGTCTCGGTCATCCAGACGTTCGCAGTCTGAAGAGGTGGGCCAAACTGGCAGGGATTGGTGGCTACAATATCCCTGCGCGGAGGTTCGTAGTGGGCATGCGGTTGGGTGATCGAGATTAATCTTGTAGCGCGTTCCTGTCCAGCAGTTTCCTTACCTATAGTGACACTATTATCGGCTAAAGGCGATCTTGTTCAGTAGTGGACAGATTTTAGTAAACGGCGATCTTATACGATGGGTAAACATTGCAACTACACAAATATTGTATATATTGACAGTCATTTCAAACCACTTAATGTTATATAAAGTCCTGCAGCTTTACAATTGCTTGACCAGTGTGGTGTTTGCTTTTATTTTTAGCATATTTTGTAATTATTTTAAGAGTGGGACATTGATAATATCTGTCCTCTATGTCAACAAAATGTGTTTAGTTTATGTAAGTTTAGTTTATGTAAATCCTACTGTATGCGGTCAAGTGTTTGGCATTGCGTTTCCATGAAATCGTCTTATAAACAAACCATGGGTATATACATTGTTATTTGTACTGCTACCACTGCTACAGCCTTAACATTTGTATACATATAACTGTTTGATTTTAGTTCTTGTGAACGTTAAAACACAGGACACAATGACAGAAGTAAATTTGGAAGTTAGAGATCCTAACAATATCAATGATCATTTGTCCGTGAGTACTTCATTTAATTAATCGCAATTATTATTAATTATGTTCTTAGTTCGATTAATATATATGCATTTATTTATGATTTTTTTTTTTTGGTGGTTGGGTTGGGGTTGGGGTGTGGGGTGGGGGTTTAGGGCGGCAGACGTTAGTTTAATTGTAATGTATGAAATACAACAAGCGTGTCATCTTTAAAAATCCGCATACAGCAATCTTGAAGTATTTATCAAATATTAATTTTAAAACATCTCTTTATTTCTCAATTAATCCGTGCATCGTTGTCGCCGTTGTTATACTTGGTATTAGAAATAATATAACAATCACGGTCAGTGTACATTTGCATTATAGGTATGTTGAGTAAGTCGGAACACTAACAGTTTGTTTTTATAGATACATATTATAACTTTTAGAATAGTCGAAATATACTGATAAAATGACAAGTGAAACGGCCATTTACAGTTCGTCACTATGCTTTCCTCTTTAATTGTACGATGACCGGACAGGTGTGGACCTTCCTTCAGGTCTCACACCACAATTAATTTTCCCATAGGGTTACTGTACAGCCTTTTCCAACATCTGAGCTTCAAAGCAGGGCAGCAGACATTGTTGTTGGTTTAATATCTTCAGTATAGCCAAGACCAGTAATTTAAAACAATAAAATACATAAGTTAGCCAGGTTGGTTTTTTTTCTCGCTCATGTTTTGCGAACCCTATGAAAAATACAAAATTCATACACTATCTAGCTGAATATGTGGTGCTTCGGTCAAACAATTCTGAAATTTGAATGAAACCTCATATCAATATGGGATTTTTTGTATCATCTGTCTTTTACACTGCAGATGTATGCTAAAGCAAAGAAAAACCTATTTTTCAAATTAAAAATTGCCTAAAATTGAGAAAAAATAGAATTATTTTCTGTTTTCCTTTTGTCTCTAGGTCCGTGAGCTTTCAGGGGAGATAATATAGGTGTGAGACCTGAAGATGACGTCTACCGAAAGCCCAAAAGGACGGTGACGTTTGATATTTGTCTGCAGTCTTGTCCTGTCGTGCCTTCAATGGTTTATTCTCGTGTTGCCTAAAGCCCAAAAGGACGGTGACGTTTGATATTTGTCTGCAGTCTTGTCCTGTCGTGCCTTCAGTGGTTTATTCTCTTGTTGCTCTGGCTTCTGCCAAGTTATTGAGTACCTTCATTGTGGCTTTCTAGGCTATTTTTTTGTATTTATATACACGAGCATCTTTGTGTTTTACTTATATTGCCTATTAATGCTGCCTTGTTGGTTAGAGAATAGTTCATGGCGGGGATGTCTTTATTTACGCTGTCAAGTTTTATTGGGATGAAGTAGGGGTAAGTGTGAGGTTTGGTGCAACCTAGAACCTATTTTAAACCTCCAGCGGCCGTTTTTGCCACTGACCGTTCCAAGGCGGTAGCCCTATTGTCAACCCTTTAGTGTTTGTGATGTCTTATTTGACCTTTTATTCATCTTTTGGTTCTTTGTTTCTGTGTGTTTGTGGTTGACTGTCATCCTTGAATGCTGCTTTTCCTGTTCGATTTCTATAACTATATTAGATATGCAGAAACGAACACTTTCTTTGTTCATTTCGTCAAGAAATGAAACTGTATAAATATCATGTTTGTCGATCTTCTGTAATCCAGTATTCATGAAACCCTCAACGAATCATTGTAACATACCTTACATAATATGCTGATTAAATCGTAGATTGCTTTATAATGATTGAGCTTTTCCTTTTTACAAAAACATATTCCTTGTCTTTATGTTTATTGTTGTTCTTCCGTTTTTTTGGTATTAACCAATTAGTTTGGAGTGGGAACAATTGTTTTGTAAAATTGTAATTTTTGTGTATTTGCCGTTTGAATCAATTTGATACAAACATGTTCAACACATGGGTATTGTTATTTTTGCTTTTTTATATATGCTTTGAATTATATTCAAATACGTCTATTGTTGGTGTCACACAACATAAGAGAAACAAAATAATATGTATTTTTCATTTAGTTGTTCAAACAAAGCTTTCTTCATCAACACAATTGTCGTGTAACGTATGCTGCACAGAAAAAATCACATATATTCAGCGACTACTGCCATACTTAGCTTTAACAATCAACTTGGTGCGTCTCATATAGTGTACCTTACGTAAAAATACAGATATTTCTTTAATTATGAAATCATTTTTTTTGAAAATGTCAGACGCTATTTGCTTCGTTTTATTGAGAAACATAAACATATTACTTTGCTTGCATATATTTAAATAAAGGGTAACAAATCAGAGTTTTCAAATTTCCCTCATCGTTATAAATGTCATTGGGCCAATCTGATGAATAATAGAAACACGCACAAATTAACATACAATCTGAAATCCGAACGTGTGTATAATTGGGCAAACTTTTCACATGCATTTACGCCATAAAACTAAATATAATCCTATAATATATAGTTTACGCATCACATTTGTAATGAGTAAAAACATATTGAATATATTAAACGACGTCATACATCATATATGTGTTTTTATTAAATAAATACCGAAGCCATTTCATTTCAGTGTAACTTCGAGAATGTTTTGGCCGAGCCTGATGGTACCCACAGTGTAGACTGTGTCTGAAAGCTGTCCTAAAGCTGTTTCACGTGTTGGAAGAGCCTCCGCTACAAGATATCCACGTTACTATGTGGTATATGCATAGCCTCACGATGGGGATGTGAATTTGCCTCCATCTCATTCTTTCATATCTGGTGCTTGACCCCCAGCTTCAAGGAGAGTGCATGGAAGATGAGCCTGGCATGTTCATGCATGTTAGGCGCCATATAACCTGTAATGTGTTGGTGCGCCTTAAAACCCCAATTCAATTCAATTCAATTCAAGGAGAGTGCTATCGAAAGTGGAGCTATCAAGAAATGCTGGAGCCAGTACATCAGTTGCTGCGTCGAGCCTTGTTGTGAGGCATGTGGTTCTATCTTCGTCCATTTAAGAAAAACTAAAACCCAAAGTTCACATTATTGCTCTGTGGTCTGACAGTTGGATTTTGATTTTAACGAATTTAAAGCATATGCCATTTATCAAAGTGAAAACAGTGAACGAATATATAAAACAACAACACGGAATGATTTGTTTGTTTGTTTGTATGGTGTTTTTCGTCATTTTCAACACATGTAAGGTTATATATGACGGTCGATTTTTATTGTGGTGGATTGAATCAAATTTAGTTAGTCAAGTCCAGTCAAACACATAATAAACCATATTATATCGAACTAAATAAGAATAAGAGTGTATATCGAACTAAACAAAAATAAGCGTTTACATGACATCTCACCCATACCGCCACAACCACACACCACCACCAAACACTCACTCACCTACCCACGACCGCACATGTTTTTAGTAGTAATATGAACATATGGAAGCTAAAATAAAATAAAGTATTGTAATTTAGAAATCGAATTTCTGTCGAAAGATTAGCTAAAACAAAATAAAGTATTGTAATTTAGAAATCGAATTTCTGTCGAAAGATTATCAGATGTTTTTGCTCAGCAAGGCATTGTTCTATATCGACTCCTCTATAGCAATTTAAAGCCACCACGAATTACAATGATATTAGCAAGCCATGTGCCACCAGAAACACAAACGGGTTGACAATAAGGCTATCGCATAGGAACTATCAGTGGTAAAGTGGTCGCTGAGGTTAAAACCAGGTTACAGGGTGCCCAAACCTGACTCTTACCCTATTGTCATCCCAGTAAAACGGGACAGTGTAAATAAAGATATCTCTCTCCGCCATGTTATATTCTCGAACAAACAAGGCAGCATTAATAGGCAATATAAGCATAACACAAAGATGATCATGTATATATGAATATAAAAAAGCATAGAAAGCCACAAATCAAGAAACTCAGTGACTTGGCAGAAACCAGAGCAACACGAGAATAAACCATTAAGGATAGAAAAGACAAGCTTTAAGACAAACCCAAACGCTACCCCATTGAGGGTTATGTAGACAACCTGTCCGATCATCGCACAATCAAAGAGGAAAGCATAATGGCGAACTGTAAATTGGTCAACCACTAAACATGCTGTCCGTTGCAAAATGATAGGATCATAACCTCTGTTGATAAACATTTTAACATGTTTAATAAAAGTATATAGAAAAGTCGAACACTAAATGTAGCATTCAAGGACCACAGTCAACCACAAACACGTACAGAAACAAACAACAACAACAAAGATGAATAAAAAAGATTGTGTGGACGTGATTATGACCAAGGATCTTGCGAAGTTTGTAAGTTAAACTCGCCAGACGGTGAAGGACGTTTGTGAAAATTAAATATGGTTATACTCACTAGAGCTTGAAGAGTTGAGTTTGTGCAAATTAAAGTTATGTTAAAGTAGGCAATCGCAGATTTTTTCCAAGACGGTTACAAATGTTTCTCCAGTTTTGAAATCTAATCTAAGAATACTTTTTTTTCTCTAATATAACCTTTTTGTTGAGTGCACATGTTTGTGATGTTTTTATGTGCTTTTTCTTTTTAACAAATGGATGATGTTTCGATAGAGACTCTTTTATTATGTATCGGTTAAACTTTTCTATCCATATAGCATACACTAAAACAACTTAATGCAGGAAGCGTGCTTTTTAAATGACATTAAATTATACTAATAGGCATGTTGTGTAAACATCCGGTTCGGAGCATTTCAGATTTAAACAGAACTCACACATGGAACCTTATTTACTCCATATCTCTTAAATAGCTCTGATAAAATGTGTTTACTAATTATGGAATGGTGCTTGCTGATATTTTATTGTTGATCCGGGTATACATTATAATAACGAAATGTCAATACATAACTGTGTTATAATGCTAAATGTGAGTCTAAGCTGGAATGCCTTACTTTTTTCATAATGTGTCCTGCCATTATGTTCTGACAAAACACTCTTGAAGCTACACTAGCCATATAAACATTACGTGGTCTGAGTATTAACTTTCATACCCTATCCAACTCCTTCTCCAAGAAGCGCAAACGGGGACTGCTGGGGTATGAAATAAAATCTTAATTTTGGCTTGAAACAGCAATGGTAATTTTTTTAAACAGGTTATCGCATTTGTTTCTTTAAACGTATTTTATTGTCGAAATATCATTTATAAAATCCTGCTAATGTAAGCTTTCTCGTCGCTTAATGAATTAAGGCGAGACCACGTAATGAAGAGCACCTGTGTTCGCAAGTGTCTATATGTGGAGTAGTTTGCTGGATATGTTGTATCCATTATATAAGCTGCTATACATCGAGGCATTTGAAAATAGTCGTCATAAATACTCTCTGTAACTTTGAACCTTTAAGCCAACAGTGCAAATAGTGATTCACTCAGAAATCTGATAACTACACTTTTGTCAGAATATACGAGAATATTCAAGAGGTTTTATTTTAAATATAGGCAAATACAAATATATAAATATTGTTGATCGGAAAGAAGAACTCAGTAAAGCATAAAGTAAACAGCATATATAATTTTTGTAGTTTGGTGTACCATAATGCATTTATATGTTTACATACGTTGCATATATCATGTACATGCATCATATATGTTTTAAGACGTTATATACGTTACATTTATCATGTACGTATTAAAAATGTACATACGTTACATATATCAGGTATGTATTTGGATGTAACATACGGGACATATATCATGTACATACATCATAATTTTTTATATGTTTTAAGACGTTATATCATGTGCGTATTAAAAATGTGCGTACGTTACATATATCATGTATGTATTTGGATGTAACATACGTTACATATATCATGTACGTATTAAAATTGTACATACGTTACATATATTATGTATGTATTTAGATGTTACAGACGCTACATGTATTATGTATGTATTACGACGTTACATATATAATGAGTGTATGTTTCATACTTAACATACATCATGTATGCATTTAGATGTTAAATATAACATGACTAAGTTATCGTTCTTTATAATAGTTTTGTTTTCATTGGATAATTAAAATTAAAACTTAAAACTGTAAAGCATCAATACAAAACAAACGCTTATTCAAAAGAACACCGTTGGTAAATTAGGTTATCATGAAGATTTGTCACTCCTGCTTTTTGATCTTATCACGGCGTACCAATAACGTGGCAATGAAGTTCTACATTATTTAATAATGGATTGAAAAACATTTAAAAAAAAAAAGAGTAGCAGTTAAAATTTGATAAGATGTGTCAGTTATTGGAATGATATTATATGGAGGTTTTATTGCAACATCTATTAAAAAATAATATGCAAAAGCACGTTTTTTATTCAATAGGCGTCGATGTTAAACACCGATAAGGGTTGCAACACTGCCTAAATTATAATATGACATTACGTTCTGCTCGGCTACGAGGTTGGTAAAACGTAATTATCATTATAATGCCGTTTATATTTTTACGTGGTGAGTTATGCTAAATATGATACGAGTAACCATAAATGTCTATCAACGTAATTTAGATTTCATTGCCATGTCTATAAAAGCAATAATAGTGTTATTTACCGCCAACTTTTCAAATATAATATAACAAACATTTCAAAAATGACGAACCGAATCATTTAACATATTGAAATTCTTCTTATTTTTTTTTTATACTGTTTTATGATTTGATTTTATGTATGAGTGTTCGCACACTACTTCAATTCATCACTATGGAATGTATCTGCGAATTAAATTCTATATATTAAACAATATAATAAGCTAGGTAAGAAACCTGATTACCTCTATGATTGGCATAATGTTTCATTTTTCATTTTGTTCCATTTTTATTGGTAAAATGATTCGTCATATTTCGCCTATCTTGATGAAATACATACATTAACAGTTTAATCAAATGATCTCATTCCATATAAATGTTTTATTTTTATAATTTAACAATAACCATTAGTTTATACATTTATTTGCTAAGATTAGTTCATACATTTATTTGCTTATTTGCTAAGATGATTATTTACTAAGAAGAGCGTGCTAGTATTATAATGCATTTTTGCAAGCATTCAGAGCTAACCCATGTACAGTTGCATCTCTCAAATCAATATAAACCTTCTCAATGTGTTTTTCCGTAAAATATAAAAGGGTATAAAAGGAGAAATTTGGAAATCGCCGAACACGATAAATTAGAAAAAAAGTATTGCAGTCGAGGTTGGACTGAGGATGTAAACGATCGGTAGTGGAAAATGCTTGCTATACATACATACGATGGAGTGTGTTTTATGATTTGATTTTATGTATGAATGTTCTCCTCACACTACTTCAATTACTATGGAATGTATCTGCAAAATAAATTCTATATATTAAAAATTATAATAAGCTGGTTAAGGAAGCTGATTACCTCTATGGCTGGCATTAATATGATTGTTTCATTTTTTTTGTAAAATGATTCGTCATCTTACGCCTATCTTGATGAAATACATACAGTTTAATCAAATGATCTATTCCATCTATTTACAATATAAATGTTTTAATTTTTATAATTTAATAATAACTTTTAGTTAATACAATCATTTGCTACGATGATTATTTACTAAGAAGAGCGTGCTAGTATTACAATGCATTTGTGCAAGCATTCAGAGCTAACCCGCTTTACAAAAAGTACTGATTTATCTCTCAAATAAATATCAACCTTCTCAAAAGTGTTTCTCTGTAAAACATAAAACATACACATACATCAGATATGTGTTTCAAATCCATCATTTAAAAAATATCCGAAATGATAAAAGCAATGGTAGAAAACTGTTATTCTACAAATCTGAAAGATAATGCGTTAATTGGTCACAAGCTAAATTAATATATTACTAAACCGGTCGTGGCCAAACTATCAGATTTTTTGTCAGCGCTGAATATATTTTGTACAATTTTTATCAGTAAATGAGAAAATGTGTTCATAGTGATAAGTCCCTAAGGTTATATAATTGGGTACCCACTGACAGCGGCTTTATGATACTTTTGTCTATATATACATGTATGACATTTAATTCTAGACTAATTGTATGCAATGGCAACTGTCATTGGCAACTTTGTTTCAAGTTGGTTAGTGTAATTTATTTTAAAAAGTGTGCCAATGTCATCTGTTAAAATGTTTCTATATAGTTGTTGTATTCAGTTCTAGCATGTTCCATATTATGTCAACTGTCAATGGTAACTTTGTATCTAGACGATTCTTGTGATTTAATTGTGGATTTGTTTAAATGCCAGCTTGCTTCCAATGCTGTAATTTGGTTTCCAGACGTTTCTTGTCCCAAGTTTCTGGAATTATGTATGCATTACATCTGTCAATGATTACCTGCATCTAGTTGTTGTCATTTAGTTCTAAAATGTGTATCCAATGCCAGCTACGCTGTGTTTGTAGACGTTACTAGATGTTTCTTGTCACTCAGGAATAAAAGATCGTGGTTTGTGCCAGCTACATCTTCAGACGCTTCTTGCCATTTGGTTATACAACTGAGAGGCGTTGCGACTTATATTACTTCTCATACCAAGTCAGGTACTTTTGTTTGTTGCTTACAAGGGAGCACCTTTTCAGCATGTGTTGTGCGCATTGTCAGGTATCAATGGCAACTTTGTGTCCAATTGTTTCTTGTCATTCTGATGATGAATTGTGTATCCACTGTCAGCTGTTATTGTTGACTGTGTTCTGTGAATGCTACATTTTGTGTTCCACTTTTGTTTCTGCTTTCATTTTAGATGCTAATTGTCCCGATGTTCAGGCAGTTAGTTATCAATGCCAGCGTTCTAGAAATGAGTTTATAATGGTTAGCGTCTTATATGTAATTATGTTTGAGATGGTGTCCGTCTGAAGGTCATGAAGCGTGCCGCATGATACCCGAGTATTACTTCATTGTCAGCGGATAAGGAAACATGCATTCTGTATGAGTAACTGTGTGTATATTGCGTGTCTATAACCCAGTCGTCGATTGTTTCTTCTATGTTTACAATATACACACGACACATACTGAAATATTAGTTTCATCTTTGATGACAGAATGGCTTGTTTTAATAGTGAACATGATAACACCTAACTTTGAAATTAAATGTGTTGTAAACTGGTTTTTAATAAAAATTTACAGAATAATGATATAATAGTTACACTGTTATACAGCGTTTTATCTGTAACGTGAAACCACCCAGTATTCTGGAGACTTTCACAGAGAGTACATTGTGATTTGTGAATAATTCATTCTTTGAGTTTAATAAATTCACATGAAGGTGTTCGCTTGTGTGCGATTGGCAACACACCATGGTAGAATTGTTTAGGAATTTAAACTCAGCCCAAAGACATTGTTTATCTCGTTAGATGCACTACGATAATCGGTTCGTGGAATGCTTGTATTTCTTTGACGCAAAGACATGAAGAAAAATAGTTCCTCTACACTTAATTTTATGAAACAGAAGGATCAGAAATGTTGCATATATAAAGTGTAATTCATTATACAGAAATGAGCCATTGGATTCTCGGTTTGTTTGAGTCTGTTAATAAGCAGGAGTAGCTTATGCCTTCCACGCCCCTTGTACCGACTTAACCTGTATTTAAGGACATATTTCCCAACGCTAGATGATTATTGAAAAGGTATGGAAAGCTTGCTTATTTACTACTAGCATGCTACATGACCGACTAGCTCAGGCGATCGGTTAGCTTAATCCTCGGTTAGTGTAAACTTTCAAAAGTACCGTTTCTCATACAAATATGTTTTGTACTACTAAACGTTTTTAATTTGCATTTCTTCTTAACATAATGCTTTCACATGCTCATTTATTTTTTAGAAATATTCAGTTATCGGAAATTCAGAGATATTTGAAATTTTGACTTAACGCTCGATTAAGTTAACCAACTTTTGAACAACAGGGCCCCGTTTAATGAAACAACTTACGACACTTTTGATCGTAAGTTAATTTCTTAAACTCTTTGCTTTGATTTACAATTCAGAAATGAACGCGATTTCATTTCATTTTGTTATACATTTGATATTTCTGCGCATAATATACACATAATTGTCTACATTGACTGCTTGGGTGCAAAATGTGACCAGTTTTAAAATTTGAGACTTATCGTAAGATGTTTAATAAAACGGGGCCCAGGTGTATAAATTGAGGCCCGAGTAAAGTGTTCGCTATGAAAGGAATTGGTGTATCTAGGGTATAACAGTATATAATACTTCCATCTTTTACTTTTATGCAGAAGAAAAAAAGGAAATTAACAAGTAAGCTGTACTAAATACAAAACTTTGTTGATAATTCATTGTTTTTAGAATGAAAAGACACCAAAACACAACTAATGAAACACCTGGTTAAAACTATGTTTTAATATGTTGGCTTCATACAAAAGCTGAAACAAAATTGAAAAACACCATTTTCTCATGCAGTTGTATGTCTAACCGTGATGACAATAGGCTGGAATAGGTCATTAAAGGCACACATTAAAATAGATGAGAACAATACGTGGAGTCAATTTGAAAATTTTGTATCCTGTTCTTTATTCCCACATATTGTTCGGGCCTCTTGTTTCAGTCAAAGGTGTTTCTGCAGTATCTTGAGCAATTTAAATAATGCGTACATCAATTATATCACTAGAACTGATATCTTTAGTGGTAATTAAAAACACCTCAGTTTTGAAAATCGGTTGAGAAATTAATATTTTACAGCCGAAATGATTTTTTGATGGGACTTTTCCCATGTAAATTCCATGTTGGTGGAACAGCAGAAAATGAAGAAATGTCCAATAACTTCAGTTAGCCTTCCTATTTTTGCTATAAAACGTCCAGGGTGTCTTAATATACGTATATCCAACAATTTAATACCATTTTGCATAACAATTAAAAACAAAATCAAATTTTTCGTGCAACAGTTGCATTGAACATGCACCATCAAAAACTGCTTTCGCGAATGAAATATTTATTTCTCAACCGATTTTGAACAGTAAGGTGTTTTTTTTATTTACCACTAAACACGTCTGTTTCGCTGCTATACAACTTATTTAGGTACTAGATGAATTTTGTCTAAAAAGTAAAAAAAAATTGGCTGAAATGGCGCCCCAAACAATAATTACAACAGCTTTGCGTTCTTCCTTTGAATATAAACAAAAGTTATAGTATTGAACGCAATCACCTTCACATAAGGTTCTTATGATCAAACACCCTTGTTTGTATCTGCAATAAAGTGTGTGTGTTGGTCTTCAAACGCAAAAAAAAATAGTTTTCTTACAGCTGTCTAAACATAACAATAGTATGTTGTGGAAAATGCATTTGAATTCATGCCTTTTAGAAAATATATGATGGTGCAATTTTCAAACTGTGCATCGCTTGAGTCGACACTTATGATAAAAAGCACACTCCAAAAAGGCTCAGAGTGAAAGACAGATCGTGCTTGTGATTCTTAAGAGACTTCCAATGCAGTTGTTTCGGCACGTTATGATTTCATAGTGATATTTGTCTTTCAACTAATGTGTCTATTGTACAAATTCAGCTCTTCATACAATACCAAATTCTCCGATCAACTTCTGCATTATTCTAGGTGAGCTATTTTAGCTAAATAAACGAATAATAATTGAAATTAATCTGCATGTTTTCACAATATACATATTAATTTCGGAATATAGTATATAATCAAACTATTTCGAATTTATAAAATGTTCGAAAATATAAAAAGAAAAGTATCGCTACAGTTACTTACCATGACTAAAATGCAGACATTTGTATTTTGACTGCAGCAGACGCAGTCGCAAGCTGTTTCAGAATAATTTACTGAATGCAGGTATTTTTGTTGGAAGATAATAAAAAAAAACTTGGGGTGGGATGGGACTGTAGTGTTGAGGTGGGTGGGGTCTGTTTACATTCGCCTCGTTGGTTAGAGAATAGTTCATGGCGGGGATTTCTTTATTTACATTGTCCCTTTTTACTGGGATGAAGTAGGGTAAGTGTGAGGTTGGTGCACCCTAGAACCTGGTTTAAACCCACAGCGGCCTTTTTTGCCACTAACCGTTCGAAGGCCGTAGCCCTAATGTCAACCCTTTGTGTTTGTGATGTCTTATTTGGCCTTGTATTCGTCTTTAAAGTTGTTCTTTGTTTCTGTTTGTGTATGTGGTTGACTGTCGTCCTCGAATGCTACTTTTCCTTTCGATTTGTATATCTATATTGAGGTAAATTATGGTATAATTAAACAGTTTGCATGATAAATAAATGACATAGTATAGCTTAACATTTCAGCTTATTTTTGGCTTGTGATAAAAGTTAAAAATGGCTACTGGGCTTCCATTAATCCTTTTTGCCTATACACGCCAAAATACCAAATTATTATATTATATTATATTATAAGGAAAATATGTTTAGTTTAAGTAATACTGAAAATCGGATCCATTGGAAATAATTTAAAAAGCCTTTAACTTGTCGAGGTATATCTGTTGATATGGTATCAGGGATTTCACTTTCAAACAGCACTAGTTTGAATGTGTAAGTAATTATTTATAGAATATATTCTATGAATTTTACAATAAGATAAATCAGTTGTTTCCTTGTATACATGTTTGCAATACCTGCAATAAGAAATGCTTTCATTTCTTTGACAAATATTCTTAGATCCATCCTGAATTACAAAAGCGACACTTTCTCTGAAATTAATGAAAAAGTAATCCTTTGGGAACTGCCTTTTTATTCATATCTTTGCCACATCAGGACTGAAATATATAGTCTGGTCCATCACGCGATAAAAAACTTTTGATGGCAAAATTTAGTAAAATTTGGCATGCATGCTTAACGTAATCCTTAGGGTGTGTGGATAACCGTTCCAAGGCATGCCAAAGCTGAAAATGCTCATGAGCCTCAAAATTAGGTCAAAGGTCAACTGAGTGCAAAAAAAATGATATAGGGTTCTAATAATTAAAATGATGTTGAATTTATAGCATTTATTCTCCCAAAATAAGCATGTTTGTAATATACATGTAACAGTTAACAGACATAGCAAAATTAAGGCAAACATATCATAAAAAAATAAGGTCAAAGGTTAATAAGTGCATTTTAAACGCGGAAATGTTCTGATTGAAACATGAATTCAACCAAACAATCATTGAAAACCACTTGTTTTGAAATTGTTTTACACAACAATTTACATCATTATTTATGACATACATAATTGCCCTGCTCCAAGTTTCCTGAAAGATTTGTTAATTAAAAACATTAAGGGTCTGATTTGTTTTGGAAAGAAAATGCTGCCGAGATGCCGGCAAAAAGACTTCATCGCTACTCAGCATCATCTTTTGTCCATCTATTTTGGCAGTTGCTTGGCATGTTGCGTTGACAGAAAACAGTGCAGTGTAACAACCACATCTTGCAGTTGAACAGGGTTGCTCAGATGCACAACCGCATCTTATCATCTTAAGGATAGTGGTTTAGCTCTGGTGGTATATTTAATCGCATTGTCACTGTAGCGAGAGAGAGGCTTCACATTTGACCAGTTTGTTAGAAATTTAGCTCCAGAATTGGTCAAGTCTTGAACTGTACCATTTGACGGTCAGTAACCACAGGACGTCTTTACCAACGAGAAAAATGACTTCATGCTTTGCTAAGGTTCTCTCTATCCTTTGCATGGCATTTCATACAAGCTGCATTTCTTCATTATGTTTGTCTTGAACTGGCATGTAACGATGTTAAGGATTTCAATTATCGAAATCAACTTAATACATGTAGACTCCTTCAAAAAGATTTTCGTTATCACAAACTTTGCAGATCTTTCTCAACATTCTATCGCCGCAACGAAAACCTGATGGAGAAGTAGGAATATCACAACCTTTATTATAGAGATTTGATACAGAAATTAAAGAGGTGTGACGGATTCCCTGACCACTTTACAAAATTAATCAGGAAATTCGTCAGAAAAAAACACACGACACTTTAGTGTTACAATGCACTTCATGCTTGTTGATTGACCTCTTTACCCGGTCGGACATACTCCTGATGTTCACTTTTATCATTAGTATATGTGTTGGTGGTTTCGAAAAATAATGTTGCGATATGTGTACAGACCGCATTACGTAATAGCAATGTAATTTCTACGGAAGCCCATTCGTTACATTGAATCACACATATAACACAAACTGTAAATACAAATGTCGTTTGAAACTGTTTCCTTCTTCCAAAGACATACATTCGCATGTATATTATGTCTCTGTTTCTTCTTTTTAAGTTAATATAGTGAAGTAAATTCATTCACTTCTGGTGTAAATTATACGGCTATATCTGTGGTGTATTGAAAACTGATATAATTTACACTAAAAACAATTAATAAAATAAAAAATTGAATTATTAGACATATAGTTAGTATTGACATTATTATTTACATATATTCCAACGATTATGGGATAATGTGATTAGTTTTACAATATAAGCTGTCTAAAAACGACGGAATATATGTGTCACGTCTTAAGCAAAGAGAAGTGTGTCTCATAAAAAGGCAAATGGAGGCAAAACTAGAATGCGCTCGACTACGTTTGGTCTGGCCTCTCCCCCTTGACCTGTTAGGTTTGGTTGGATCTAATGACATAGCTCTTCGGATCTAAAAGGCACCCAAGCTCCCTTACCACGTCAAGGTAGAATTAAAAAGAGATCCCAAGGTAGAATTAAAAAGAGATCCTGTAGGGTTTTTTGTTGTTGTTTTTTTACTACTTTTTTTTAATTGCATTGTTTTATTTCGATATGTGTATCATATAAGTATATCCATTCACAAATTTATGCAATTTATTCAGCGCTTCTTTTTCCACTAAGTGTCAAAAGATTATAATTCATCGTCATCACTAAACTCAGTTTCCTGGTTCTGCTGAACAGGGCCGCATTTTCCAAATTCACCGGTGCAAATACATGCCGCAATACATGGAAAGGATGCCAGCGAGCATGACTTGAGGCTTTTCGACTTTTTGCACTTGCAAGATGTTTCCTTTAGAAAAGCCGGACGTGGTGATTTTTCCATCATGAATGGAAGAAGCTTTCCGTTAATAACAGTTCTACCAAATTCTACCGGGCTATGGAGGCAAGGGTTATTTGGATGTGCTCTTTTGTATATCGCAAGTTGATACAGAGCGCGATATACAGTACATGGAATTTAAAGACATCTTCCGTTGGTGGTAGAGATCTGACATCTGTTTTACTTTGGACAAATAAATGAGCATGTAGAATGACAAGAGAAACAAAATCCTGCCTTCCATACAAAGAGACAAAGAACAGTCTAGCCTGATTAATGACTGAATCAGTCTTTTCCATATTTTGTCCTGGATGTTCAAACTGTTATATGTGTGGACACTGACCAATCATAGTCAGAGCAATTCCGGCAGCCTGCTTCTTCCCTTGCATGTACGGATAGCTTACCGTGTCATATCGTCCTACGCCCTTTGACACTCCTGTCGTATTATTTCGGAATTCAAAATGTATTGAGGCGTTCTATCAGACCACATTTCTCTTTACCGCGCTTACAAAATGTTAAACAAAGCGCACGTGCAAAACGTGGAAATAACAGATTGCAATTAGAGTGGCGAGTCGCTTGAAGCACACTGTTTATGTATACATATTTTAGAGCACATGTATACAGGTAATATCAAACAACTAATCAGTTTAATTCATTATGGTTTTTACGAAAAATATTAGCAAAATAAAGATGTTTGATCTTTTAATTAAGGCGGTCTACGTTACTATAACGTGACATCATAACGTTATGCGGAGAGGATCATTTGCGCAACATTGCTTTTCGAATAGCTCAATGTTTTTTCTTCAGGAAAACTTAAGTTTTAGGAGAATGTCCAGCCGGGTAAACCCAAAGTTGTTTTTTACGAGATACATCGATCTGGGTCTTTGACTAACAGTCAGTTACTGTGCTTCTCTTTTCTTTTGTGCGATGACCGGTAAACCTCATGGGACGCCAAGATTGCCCTTCTGAAATCCTGAAAGGGGCGCCTGGGGCATGAACTTTCCGTTCCTCGGGTTTTGTGGTTATACCCTAGATTGGTTTTCTCTTTGACTGCAACTGCTGTGTTTCTAATTGTGTTGTATATAGTTTTACAATAACACAAACATGTATCGTTTCTTAATTTCTCTGGATGTGGACTTTTTTGTAAGAGATTTTCTATTGATTGGATGTATTTTTATTTACACTATCTTGTCAATTTGACTGCCGAAGACAGGATAATAGTGAGGTTGTGTACACTTAAAATCGATTTAAGCTAACCAGTGGGTCATATTGCCTACTGACCATTCCAACGTCACTACTCATTGTCATGTGTATCGTCCTTTTCGCTCTATAGCTTATTTGCTCTTTGTGGTACAGTGCGCTGCCATTTCGTTTGGGTGCAGTGGGAACCATTTTTCTCATTTTTGTAACCTATAGCGATTTTATATTAACTTCTCTCATATCGGCTACATCTCTGATGTGCATACATAAAGACTCAATGCCCATCTTTTCAGAGCAGATGGATTGAGAGTAATACCAACACGCCCGACCATTTCGCATACACGTTGTTTCGATAAACATTTCTGATCATACACCATTCCATAGCCCAGGCTTCATATGTCTAACCACAGTTTAGATATTCTACTACGAGCAGTTCTAGTCTCTTATTATACAAATAAATCCTTATGACCTTCGATACATTCTAACACGCAGTGCAAGACTTACTCAGTGACTATCTTAAGAGTCCTAGTGTTCTGTGGGTAGTACTTTTCGGAGAGCATACGTGATACGCCTCCAAAAACACCATTTAGAACCTATTCTAACCCACTATTAACCATTAATACACATACACAACCAACAAAGCTCCTTACAATATGCATACCCTCAAGTCTTGGAACGAATTTATTTTAACAATGTAGGATGTACCCATATAATATTAATCATCAAACGGTACAGCTGTTGATCCCCTATAAAGATTGTAAAAGTGTATTGTTAGTTTTTACGTCTCAGCCATAGCAGTCATCAATGTGTCTGGACCAGAGAGCACCATATCTATGAGTTGTGTATATATGCATTTGATTGCAGGTTGTATATTTAAGACAGCCGTATAGAGAACTAAAACAGCTTAATTAAAAAGATGAATCACCAAGATGATCCCCAAAACTTAGTCATTGACACCAAAATCAGTGTCCAATCTGATCTAGAATTCAATATATTGTTATATTAATGTCAAGGCAGCTATCTTTCTTGGAAGCCATCTTTAATATTTGTATTTTACTTATAAGTTAATAAGCTCTGGAATAAGTCAGAAATGGATTCCTTGACCAAACAAACCTATCCATAGACACACAAATGAATGGCCTAGATAATGCAGAAGTCAATATATTGTCATTGTAGTGTCACGGCTGCCATTTTGGTTATTTTTTTTTATCTAGTAGGTAATGTGTAGTCAGAAATAGATTCTTTGACCCCAAAATCATAGTCATAGACACCAAAATGATCGTCCCATCTAATAGAGAAGCGGCAACCATCTTGGATATTTGTGTTCAACTTATAAGTAAGGTGGAGCCTGGAATGGATCCTTGACCCTAACAACCTATGCATAGGCACCAAAATGAGTGTCTTATGTAATACAGACGTCGAGATATTGTCATGTTAATGTCACAGAAGCCATCTTGGTGGCCATCTTGGATATTGTTTATATAACTTATAAGTAAAGTGAAGTCAGAATGATTTCATTGACCCAAAAACCTATCCATAGACACCAAAACGAATGTCCTAGCTAATGCAGAAGCCAATATATTGTCATTTTAATGTCACGGCAGCCATCTTGGCAACCATCTTCGATATTTCAATTTCCTCAAGGATGCTAATGTGGCATTATTCAGATTCAGAATCAGCATACCTTATATATATTAAAACCATCAAAAAACATTGTGTGGACGATAATTTTGTGTTTTGTCGTCTACTGCTGGACTAGGCCCTATCTGCATAACCAGTTGAAAACTATGACGTATATACCAGTTTAAAACTATGACGTATTATAGCAGGTTTCATGCAAAATATACATGTTTAGCTCTTTCTAACTAGTCAATATAAGTGTATAGTATCTACACTAGTCAATATAAGTGTATAGTATCTACACTAGTCAATATAAGTGTATAGTATCTACACTAGTCAATATAAGTGTATAGTATCCACAAAACATAAATATTAATAAAAAGCCGAATCCTGTCTAAATATTAAACTATTTTTTAATCTCGTATTTTCCATTGCATTTGTTTGTACTTATTGACCTTTATTTGCATAAAATAGCCGAGAACAGAAAGAGTTTTAAATATCTGCACTACTGTATAAATGCTATCAAAAGTAATATATATCAAAGAGAAAAAAATAAATGTGTAATTAGTTACACAAATGACGATAATTTGATTACATAGCGATTTGCCGATTTTTGCACTCATTTGACCTTTGGCGTCATTGTTTACCTTAATATGCAAATGCACGTCTGGTATGCGTCAGAACCATATACAAACACATTATATTAGTCAAACAATTCTACTAAATTTTGCCATCAAACTAAAAAATAAGCGTATTTTTGTGGTTTGGACCACTGCTTAATACCAAAATTTATACCGTGGCATTTATATAACTGCTGCTATTGAAGAACAACTCATATGTAATTTAAATACATGCATTTTCTTTGGCTCGTTTTCTAATGTTGAGTTATCTTCCGATGTTAATAACATTGAGAATACTTACTTCGGCACGGATATTTTTGCAAATCTGTTTATTTGGACATGTAATAAAGTCTTATCTGCTGCTTGTGTGATTCTAGTGAAATGGGTGCATCATACTGTTCCTCTGGTGTCAGACCGGTGGAATTCAGCTCATTGAAAACAATGCAAAATATATTATTTTTTTGGAGATCAGTCACAAGTTCCACAACATTCGCTCGCTGCAATAAAATACCGATTCAGTTTGCAACATTTCGCGTGATTCATTTACACTATGCGTATTTTGAACATATGTCAAAACCACATCTCTACCTACCCTCTGTGCTCATACTCTCCAAAGAAATAATCCTGACAAACACAGTAAAATACTTACTATTCATGACAACAGACATAATACTTTAACATCAGGTTAGATTGAAAAATAGAAGAATAAAATCAAAAATCTTGGGAAACACATGCAAATTAGAAACTTTGAAATGTTCAAGGAACTATTTCCGCACCCTACGACCCGGAAGTACTTCCTGGCTGTCTTACATCCTCTGAAAAGCTCAGTTCATATCTGCATCTGTTTTGATTAGCCAATAAATACTGAAAGTGGATCTCTGAGAAGCAACAAACACAAACCCTTGCAATAATACACTAAAAAAAGGCCAAATGGCCTAAAGCGCTTTATCCGTTAATTATGTTACAACTACTCAGTAAATGTACTTTCCGTAAAGAATGTTAGCTAGTACGTCAGCTGACTTCGTGTTTCTCTAGAGAAACGTAGAGATCAAAGGGTATTTATGTTGACCCAAAGGACTGTGCTTCAATTTGTACAACACTTAAAGATTTCACATGTCCACAAGATGATGTTTACTAAATGAAAGTGATATTTTTAGGTATTAACTGAGAAAAAGTATGTATATTCAAACATTAAACCAACGGGACGGTGCTATTTTGATCCCCTGGAGAATATTCGAACAAACTTGAGTAATTATACCGATCATTCTTGAGACAAAATATATCAGCTTTCAAATATGTACAACGGTTTCTGAGAAGAAGATTGTTTAATGTTTTTCTATATACAACATGGTTTCGAGGCAGATTCATGTTGTTGTTGTTTTAACCCCAGGGATTTAATTTGCTCTATCTCATTTATTTTCCATGGCAATAAGATTTTTCATGCCAAGTGCCAAAAATAAATGCCATTAATACATCACCTTCTGGGGATAAGGTTGTTTAAAGCTTTTGATATATTACTTTACAAACATGCAACCCTGGGGTAAGGACATACATGCAACCCTGGGGTAAGACATACATGCAACCCTGGGGTAAGACATACATGCAACCCTGGGGTAAGACATACATGCAACCCTGGGTAAGACATGCAACCCTGGGGTAAGACATACATGCAACCCTGGGGTAAGACATACATGCAACCCCTGGGGTAAGACATGCAACCCTGGGGTAAGGCTATTCCTTTTATCCAGGAATTTCATTTAAACACGCTGTATAGTTTAGGGTGAACGGATCCTTTCTAAACCAACAACTACATAACTGTACAATGGTTCTTGAAAAGATGTGAAACTAGTTTCTATATAACAATTTATATAAAAAGTTACCCCACCGCGGAGTCATTCTTAAACCGAGTGGCTTTATTTTACAAATGTTATTCTCAATGGTAATGTAAATAAATTTACTGGTCAAGCAGTTTTTGAGAATAGTGGTTAGGGTTTTCTTTAAATACCTCTTAAACCTAGATCGCCGACATATTTTATACATTGGACTCATTGAAACAAATTTAAACATTTAATATTACCTCTCATGAACAGACTCAATAAAACCGAGTCTGCTACTTTCCTCTCTTGTTTTGTTCGTTCCTTCCGAAGGATCCCCTTTACTGTATGTATTGATAGTTTGTGGTGTACGGATTATTTTGTATCTATAAAAGACCGTATCTGGTTTTTATTTTTATTATATTTTGTGTTAATATTCTAAATAAAAACCTTTTGACACCCCAGACGAGACCATTTGTATTTATTACACCTCACTTTAACGCTCCATGTAAAATCCCATACCCTGCCGGGTTGATATTTCGCGCTATCACCCTCAGTGCGTCATAGCGGGTGATAGCGCAAAATATCATCCCGTTAGCTTTTTGAAAAGCTCAGTTCTAAAAATAGATTTTTTTAACAACAACAACAATTTTTTTTTCATTATCGAGTATATTAGTATGTTAGGAGTATTTGTTCGGTATAATAAAATAAATATCGCATCATCTTGAAGGTGCCTCGGCTATCGCATCGGTCGACATTACATTCTCGGGTGATAATATCCACTGACACCCTCAAGAGGATGTGATATTTACATAATAGTCAATTATAGGGTAAGAGTGAGGTTTGCAGCATTCTAGGACCAGGTTTAATCCCCCGGCAGCCTTTTTGCCACTGGCTGCTCCAAGGCGGTATCTGTATTGGTATCCCTTTTAGGTTTGTTGTGTTGCGTAATTCCTTGTGATTTTGTTTGTTTTAATACATTTCCGGTTCGACTTTTAGAATGAACCTCCTTTAAACACGTTTTAAAATAATTTACATGCTGTCTTTTATTCTTAGTGAGAAAGTATGCCGTATGTTTCTAAGAGGCATTAAATTGAACATGTGTTGTTTCATTAAATACCTGACGGTAAGAAAAATAATGCCAAATTAAATTATAACAATTCACTGATATACTGCCAAAGTTTCACAAGCAAACAATAAACGGTCTTATGAAAGTTCATCTAGTAAAACATGGGTGTCTGGTTTGCAAATGTGTTAGTTTGCATGTAAACAGCAGACGTTGACGAAGAAAATAAACAGCAGACGTTGACGAAGAAAACAGGAGTATGTTGTCTACTTAAATCTTGCGTCGTAGTCCGTCTGTCGTCGCCGTCCAGCGTCACACAGACTTGGCAGTTTCATTTCTTCATCAAACTTTTAATATATTCACTTCGTGGCAATAGTCGCCTGACCTTACCTTATATAAAGGTCAAGGTCAAATTCAGAATTCAAATGCCATCTTTTGTTACCAAAACTTAGTATTGGTATGACGTTTTCGGTTTCATTTCTTCATATTTTTTCATCAAACGTTTAATATTTACATTTCATGACACTATTCATGTAACCGCACCAATATATAAAGGTCACGTTCAAAGACAAGGTCATATTCTGGGTTCCAAAGTCTGTATTTGGTCATTAAAACATAGCATTCTCTTACTTTTCATAAAAACGTGTTTTATTACGAATTATAACACAATACAACACCGATATATACAAATTAAGGTCACAGTCAAGACTGACGTTGAAGAGACACGAGAGGTGTAGCATAAGTGGGAGACGCAAGTCGAAATGAATTATTGTTTTATCTTAAAGAAACTAACCCTCCGTTAGTTTCCATTTACGACTACAAAACCGTTTATCAAAATTATCCAGGAGTTTAGGTGATATAATAATGTATACGTGGCGATTAAAAATTATAGGATTGTTCATGTGTTCTTAAAATAACCGTGATTGAATATGCGTAAAATGAATTCTTAATTCAACTCTCGACATTTTGGGATTTTGTTTTGCTGGTTGAAGCCGTTTATATTGTTTCTATAGAGTTTGGATTCTAAAAATATATAAGTTCTATATATACCTCGTCAGCAGTAGGTTTAAAAAACTGTGTACACATGTTGTAAAATTTGGCTGTTGTTGGCGGGATAGCTGCTTTAACATTCCCTATTTCATTATGTCTCCACCAAATGGCGGGAGGTGTACAGCACTGGTTCTACCCAGGAAAAGCGGGTGGTCTGCCTCCACCAAAAACAAATCGAACGTCATATATAACCTTACCTGTTGAAAATGACGTAAAACACCATACAAACAAACAAAAGCATAACTGCTTTTAATCACAATAGGCATGTGCCGTACATGCGGAAAGCGACACGTGTGCTATTATAGTGCAACAATATTATATATATCAACGATAATACACAGCTTTCATGGAAGAGTCTCTTTTACTCCGTATTTCAGTTGGGGTGGGTGCGAATGATCGCATATGTTAAAAGATGTAATAAGTGTTCGTTTGACATAGTATATATAAACAAGAAAAGTATAACGCATGAGTTATATGTAGACGAGTTTTAATAATGGGTTAGTTTGTGGAGTTTTTGTTCAAGTCACATACCTGTAGTCTTAAGGTAAAGTGAAGAATTAAAAAATAGTGTATGAATACAGATTAGTTTTTATTTGGTCTTAGGTGCACATTATTATACATGTTAAAGGGAATATATTGAACTATACACTGTTACCAGGTGATCTTGATCACACAGACGCAAAAACTTGGGAATTGTCTGCATTTATTAATAAGCATTTTTCATGTACTGATCATTGGGACCCTGCTTTAATTATACTAATATACTATATACACAATAGTTTTCGTCTAGAAAAACAACTTTGAATAATCTTAGTTTGTAAGCGGATATAGCCTCTGGCAGTGATTTCTTCATTTACTCTGTCCCGAATTACTGGAATAAAAATAGGGTAAGACAGAGGTTTCGTAAACTCCTAGCGACCTATTTTCCACTGCCCGTTTAAAGGCGTTAACCTGTTATTTCGGTGGTGTCGAATACGATATCCTCTTTTTATTATTGTCATTGCCGCTTGTTTTTTGGTTGACTGTGTTCTGTGAATGCTACGGTGTCCTGTTAGGGTAATCTTACCATCGCATCTTACCATCGACCATCGCATCTTACCATCGCATCTTACCTTCGACCGTCGCATCTTATCATCGACCGTCGCATCTTACCATCGACCATCGCATCTTACCATCTTACCATCGCATCTTACCATCGACCATTGTATTTTACCATCGACCATCGCATCTTACCATCGCATCTTGCCATCGACCATCGCAGCTTAACAGGACACCGTAGAATGCTCTATTTCCTGTTTAGCTTTTAGTCTTGATCACATCGACGCTTGATTGTAAACACAAACGTCTTGACAAGTTGTGCAGAAACAAATATGAAACTGGAACCAACTGGAACCAACTGGAACCTATTTATTATTTTTTATTAAAGTATTTCTTACTATCCGCATTTAGTTCGTCCGATACAATACTGTAGTTTTCCCCTTTGTTTATATATAAATTTATTGTCTTTCTGTTTTTCTGTATATATATATCTCGGATAGCAGGTGTTCCTGTCTCTGCCAATCAGAAACCTTACCAGTGTATCGGCAAAAATCAAACTGTATTCAGGAGGTCCTGTCTAGACGTTTGTAGACGTTTGTCTTGAAAACAAGCAAGCGTCGCAGATGATCTAGACTAACCTACTTTTAAGAATGGCTCCACTTTTAAACACGTTTCATGTTGAGATTTTTATAACTACTTTTAGTGTTTACTCACAAAGGCCCGTGCAAGATATTCAACTCGTTTCACATTCGCATGTCAAACGAACGCTTGTGTAGTAACCTCTTTATAAAACACTAAGTAAATAAACTAATGAATGGAAGCAAAGGAACCAGCAAAGCTTGTTTTTTCTAGGTATTTTATTTTTATGAAAGTGCAATGTAAGTTGTTTGGATCAATGTATATTTAAACAACTCAAGAATTTTAAAGTGATTGTTGCACTATTCTAAAAAAGTGTTTGTTTTAAAAAAAAAGAAAACAGTCATAGCGACTTTTTTTCCATATGTAGTATACCCCGTATTTCTTACGCTATTTTGACAATTCTTTTACCCTTTTCTTCAAAATGTGTATAGCCCTTTTAAATAAAACTTTTTCGAGAATAGTGCAACAGCCCCTGTAATATACCATCAGAACAAAGTAACAACAAAGAATACACTAACAAATAAAAACATCGCGATATGTGGAATAGTGTACAGATAACTAGAGACAAATATTCAGTTTGTGTTGACGATCTTAACGGTTATAAACTGGAAATAGTCACTAAAACGTGAGATAAGTATGACTAAGCTACTTTTTATTTAAATAAGTGTTTATTATAGTATTGAATTCCAGTAAAGGGACACAAGGCAATCTTGATGCTTTTAACTCGAGGCGTCCCGTTAGATTTTCTACATCACTTGCATATTTACAAATCATAATTTTCCTTTGTAGAGATGTTGAGATTTTATCTTATTTTCAGTAGGTGATAAAATTTGTGTTACTCGGTTTTTATCCTTAGGTTTTACAGTAAAATAAAAATCTTTGACAGAGTAAAAAGACGATACTTTTCAAGATTTTAATTTTTAAAGTACATAATTATATTGAATCAGTTTGCATGAATGTGCGTGAAATATGCAGGTTTTTAAAAGACTCACACTATAGATACCTTAATATTAACAGTAAACTTGGTTGAACATCAAGGATAAAGACCGAGTTTATCACCTACCAGAATGTATTACGTAATGTCTTATTTCTGGTCACTGATTGGTCAGTTCTTTTGATGATGCTCTATCAAAATTATGAATTAATAATTATTTGAATAGTTTGCAAATTGTTTTGTATATTACTAATATTGCACCAATCATAATTTTTCCATTGCCGAAATGTTGAGATTTTACCTTATTTTCACTGGGTGATAAATTATGTGTTACTCGGTTTTTATCCTTAGGTTCTATAGTAAAATAAAAATCTTTGGCAGACTAAAATTATGATAATTTTCAAGATTTAAATTTGAAAGATAATATATTGAATCAATTTGCATAAATGTGCATGACATATGCAGAATTTTAAAACAATCACTCCGTAAATACCTTAATTTTAACAGTAAACTTGGTTGAACATCTAGGATAAAGACCGAGTTTATGACCTACCAGAATGTAGAGCTGTGTCAAACATTCTGGTCACTGATTGGTCAATTGAGTTTGACGATGTTTTATCAAAATATAATAATTATTTGAATAGATTAAAGCAAATTGTTTTGTATATTACTATTATTGCGCCAATAATAGATTTTTGTACATGACGTTTTACGTCATTTTCAACACATGTAAGATTATATATGGCGGTCGATTTTTGTGGTGGAGGCAGACCACCCACATTTCCTGGGTAGGTTGTACAGTTAAAAACTAAGGCAGAATAAGGAAGGCACGAAAACTCCAAATTTTGTTTAATCGATTCAAAGTTAAATTGACACTGCAATAATAATCGAGACGATGGTTTTGTAGCTTGATTAACTATTTCAAGATTGTCGTGTGTCCTTTTAAAATAGAGACAAGAACATGGCGACCATGGCAGACGATATAATAATGCTCATGAGTTTATACAAATAGCTGATAGTAACATGTTTTGTCTGTAGATCTCAGAGGCAGAAGCCGTTAACCCTTAACCCGCTACTTATATATATATATAATGAACTGTTCTTTCTTTGAATTAAGACCATTCCATTTATGTGACAAATGGATGTTTTGGGGGAAATGACTGATCAGCAGCCGGACATTGTAAACCCTGATCAGCCTGCGAGTTACAGACTGATCTGGGTTTACAATGGACGCAAAGGCTATTTATAGTCGTGCTTCACGGGTTAAGGGTTAAATACTTTCTACATGTGCAGACGACCGTTAAATACTTTCTTCATGTTTTATTATTCACACATATTGATGGTGTGACTGTCAGTAAAAGTCATTATAAAAAATCTATAAATATCAAAAATCTATATAAAATCTATCAATTATTTAACTATATTAAAGTGACTTTTTTTACAGTAAAGATGATTGCGTAATGTAATAAATATTAATGATAATAATGATGACGATGATGACCGATCATGGTACTTTCTCACCTGATATCATGCATTCGTGTTTCATATATGTTTTTGGGCAAGAAATTTTCCTACGGATTGGAACATGATCGAGCACGTTCAAGAACTATAGCAATCTACTCGTAAGCGGAACGACTCTAAATAATAAAATCGACTTGATGAGCCGTTTAACAACATTCAAATTAATTAATTAATTTAAATGCTGTAAAATTCGCTAAAAACATATAAACATTTAATAATTTTTGGGAAAATAGGATGATTAACTCAATTTTAAAATGATTATTACAAGTACGAGTAAATAAATATTGATCTAAAACACAACATTACAGGTAAAACAGGTAATTGTAAAGCAGCATCGGTATTGACGAACATTCTTTCTATACATTATTATTTATTTATGATAAGAAAAAAACAAAGGAAAATATTTTCATGAAACATTTAAACACTTGTGTTTTGTTTATATTTTCGATTTGTATGGTAACAACGGCATCATATATCAGAAAACAAAAGGAAAATAATGATAATTCACCCAAAGTAACCCGTCTTTTACTGGTCCTTTGGGATCAACGAGCCCAATATATAGGTGGCTTTGAAGTAGAATACCGCTTAGGCCGGTGCTATGGGGCGTGACAGTTGTTGCTTCCATTACCTTTCATGAACAGGCTCAATCAAACCGAGTCTGCTACTTTTTTTCTCTTGGTTGTGTTTGTTGCTTTCAAAGAATCTCCCTTAATAGTAATTATTGAAAGAAAATGCATCCACTTTCCCTTTTTCTCTAACGTGTTAACGTCTCTAGCTAGTACAGGGACCGCAGCAATCTTGACGTTTTACTAAACACTGCGGTGCTCCGTTAGTGTTTCTACAGAACTTGCATTATCAATATGATCATTCGAATATTTCACAGCAACTTGGCTTTTGCATATTACTAATCTTTGATTATATTTCATCAGTGAAATAAATTTAAATATGTTAGAATAACGAAGAAAAAATGAAAACTGCAAATTTCATTATCATATTTCATTATCAGTTATATGCATGTATACACAAGCAGGTTTAAAGTCAAAATGATAGTGAATACATAAATCGAGGTGCTAATGTTAAGGACTGATTAATACTTCAAGATTGCAGTATATCCCTTTAAAGTAATCTGTGCTCGTAAGTGAAAGAAATGAACATGCACGAAAGCTGATATAAAAGAATGAAATTAAAATTAGAAATTGAACTCTTACCGAAATGGTGCAAGTATATAAAAAAAAACACTTAAAAATGATACCTTCAATTAAATGCAATGGAAACTATACTTTCGTGCATATGGAATAGTACCATTTTAGTTTTAATCTTCGCTCCGTTATCGGACCGTCTAATTATCGCTGTAAATTCGTCAGTGCATTCGAAGATATCACGAGTACAACTAAAATCCATAGTGGAATATTTGACACTCTGGTTATCAGTTGAGTGAGACTCATTACTTGCATGATCCCATTGTGTTTTTGGGGTTATCTATTTTGTTGTTGTTGATTTTGCTAAAATGAAAACAATAATGAAAGGTCATACTAGATTAGAAAAGCATGTAAAAAAAAAAAACTTATTGTTTCGGCGTTTATTTGAGCCAATGGATTTTCGGCATTTGTAGATGCAGTTTAAATAGTACCTAAATAACTTATATATCTCCAGGAACAAGCATTTTAGTGGTCAATAAAACAACCTTACATATAAAATTAAATTGAGAAATTAAAAATCATTACATCATGTGCAACTGTTAAATTCATTAAACAGTTTGAAGAAAGTTGGTATAATCTCAAAATATTAAAACTAACTGAAAATATTTCAGATTTCATTTTTTAATTCTGATGTCTGAGAAACAAGGTTAACGATGAGAAAACTTAACACAAATGTTTAAATAACACAGATGTTTTTTGGTTGTAAAACCTTTTTTTCTCAACTTATTTTCTAATCCAACTGTAATTTATTTACCACTTAAGTGTCCAGTTCCAATGATGTATAATGTATCGAGGAATCCTCAATCGCATTTGTATATGCAAATGCTGAAAATTAAAGTCATTTAGCCTTAACAATCGCTCATCCTAAATGATTACAAAACACACACAAATGTCCTGTGAGAAAGTACCGTGATGCCTGAGGATGAAGTGTATATATACATAAATCTACGGTGTCCTGTTAGGGCCACCTTACCATCACATCTTACCATCGACCATCGACCTAGACCTAGGTCGATGGTCGATGGTAAGATGCGATGGTCGATGGTAAGATGCGATGGTAAGATGCGGTGGTCGATAGTAAGATGCAATGGTCGATGGTCCATCGCATCTTACCATTGACCATCGCATCTTACCAACGCATCTCACCATCGACTATCGACCATCGCATCTAGGTCGATGATAAGATGCGATGATAAGATGGCCCTAACAGGACACCGTATAAATCAACCCTGTTTTAGACCATGGATCTACCTGAACACTGTATATATGAACATTCATCTTAAACGTTCAACATTCTTATTAACATGTTTTCACAGTGTTATATACATTTTATACATATATCCAATACGTTATGAGACATTAATATTAAATATTATATCATTTTATAACAACACGTATACAGTTTTTATTCCATCGTTTTTCATATCGTCATTGCGATACAAATATACGATTACTTATGTCATTGCATTTTTTTTATCAGAAATATCAACGCTTCGGTAACTTAGTTTTTATTGTCATGGAAACGCTCACACATACTGTGTATTAAACACATCCCGAAGTTTCCAGTTATATTGAGCTTAATACAGTTTATTAGAGCCGTATTGCACTACCTCTTCGAAAAAAGTAATCACTGGCCAAAAAATGTAAGGATTCAATAATTAATCACAAGAGAAACCATTCAATGGTTCAAGGCTCTTTTAGGTTCAAAGTATCTAAACCATCAGCGCGCATCTGAACCATTGACCAATCAAAGTTGTTACATTCCGTAAAACGACACTCCCATGTCACCCATGACGTCATATGAGACAACAGTGACGTCAAAAGAGACGCTTGTCAAAGAATCTCAATATTATAAGTTGTTCCTACAACGCCAACAGGCTATTCCGTTGTCGATAAGCACGCAGTTTCCCTTCGGAGTCTCTGGGCTCCTTTAGTATGGATCTTGGATAGACCATTTTATCTTATATCGAGCTTCGGAAACATTTTCTCTTCGGTTAAGGATCACAGTTTATTCAAAAATAGCGTTTCACTTCGACACCACACAACCGATTCCTCTGAACTGAATTTATTCGTTTCGTTGTACACATAAACATAAACTTCTATGACATATGACATACACGTATGTTGAATCTTATTTACACACGTGCACATCTTGGACACTTTCACATGTTTTACATTGCACGTGACAACACCACACAAATTTACAATTACATCGTTCTACCAGCGTCTTTTTAAACGTGTTATACCCGCGTCCACAGCACATAAGGTTACATCCGTCCATGCCGTCGGAGTTCTTATTACATTCCCTACTAACAGTCCCCAGCGAACCTGTTTCCTTATTAGCCTGACAATAGTCGGGTGACTGAGTGATGTATATCAAGTCTTCTTTTGACTGTTTGTTGTATTTCTTATGCTTTTTCTTCAGGTTTGTTCCGCGTTTGTTAAATTTAGTTTCCACAGCGCCGTCATAACGTTCCTTGAGTCGCTCGCCTATTTCTCTGAAAGTTGGTAGCTGCTGCCAGCATGTCTTTAAACTACAGGATCCCGATACTCCGTGACATTTGCATGCAACCTTTGCATAGTTGTAAACAGACTGAAATAGAGAAATGTGGTAGACGTTAAAAAACTTACAAGATGTTGAAATAACCTCCGATTTTTATGAACACAATTGTATCAGCACTTATATTAAAAAAAGATAACGTCATTTGCAGCAACTGTTCTGATAGCTGTTCTCATAAAGGTTGTCATAATACTTTAACATAAATGATATAACGCTTAGTATAATGGTTTACTTTTTACAGATCTACTTATTCATTTAATTGATTACTGAGGATGTTGGGAAGGGCCGCAACTCATGTTGTGAGAACGTGTGGGCCGACCCATTTTACATCGCATGGCAATAAGCTATGGTTAACTCGATATTGATAAAGCTGACTGTTACGGTATATACTCTGTAAATTATGCGTATACGACCGCTAAATAATGTTCTAATATCCTTTTTGGCTGTCATGCAACAAACTTTCTTCAAAGAAACATTCTTTGGTTCAGCGTTTAATATGCTCAAACCTTTGGTATTTCACTGTTTTCGGCAAATATGTAACTCCAGCATCTTCCCATCCCATGTCATTAATCTTTGAATAATGGAATTACAGGGGCAATGCAAAGCTGCTTCTTTAAGCTACTTAATTCCTTTTAATCATAAGTTTAAACATGTGAAAGTAATTATTTAATGAATAGCCTGTATTTGATTGCTAGCAAGTCAGTTTACCGCAAAGTTTGAAAGGCTATTCTACCTCGCAATAGTTTGTACCCGGGAACCTTAATGCGGGTTCAATACACACCGTTTATTATGTAAATTACACCGATATACTTTTTAGCACGTTTATGTTTTCTTAAGTAGTCATTCCTATTTGAACTTTTTGTTGTCCTGTATTAGTTTTATGAATGGATCGAGCATATTTGATGAAGTTAAAGATACGAATTTTGGAGGCGACGCAGCTTGTGTGTGAAAAAATAGTTCCCATCAAATATTTGGACTGATGCAGACACACACCGGATTTCTAGAAACATAAAATTAGTGTTCACACAATTGTCTACATTTAATTGATTTTAATGGATTTTTAAAGTCTGTTGGACAAATTTTAAAAGATTTATTGGGAATCAATTATCCACCAATTTGAAAATTTAAAAATGCAGTGTACGTAACTCAATGCAATTATAGTAATGTATCGGAACATACATTTGAGTCTGGTTAACCATTTAATGACGTCGGCGTTGTTGCTTCATTTACTCCATCAAATGGTTATCAAATATCCACAAACTTTACTTTGATGTGCCATGCGAAAGTTATAAATATGCCTAATTGATCCGTGTAATTAAACAATGGAATAACATTACACCCACGGCATCGTACCATAAATACAGACAAAACAGAAGCCAGTAATTCTTTGAACTATTACGTAAAATAAGTTTTAATTTCTTTAATCTAAACCATACTTCCCATTTGAAAGACCTTTCAAACTGTTATGAAAAACCGTTGTTGGTTTCAGACTTTTTGCAATACGTAATAGTTTGTATAAATTATGAAATAAAATTGGAACTGACGCGTACATAAATGAATATAACAGGCGCCCACAATATATGCAAGTATAGACAAAACGTGATGATGTTAAAGTGTAATAACGTCTTGCCCTCGAAATTGTCTCGGCAAACTAAACAATGTAACCAAGTGTCAGGGTCGCTTGAAACTCTAAAGCTGGGCGTTAAACGGCACACGGCTTTCACCCATTGATTTTTCGTTTAGGCCAAAGCATTTTGTTAGAAACTGGGACCATACGCCGCTAGCCATGGAATGGTATGCAAATGTTCAATGTTCACAGTCATATGCATACCAACTTCGGGATTCCAAATTTCTGTACTGTTGGCATTTTAAATAAACGGTAGCATGCACTTTTCACTACTGTTCATGAACAGTCTCAGTCAAACCGAGACTGCAATATTGTCTGTATTTATCGTGTTCGGCGATTTTCGAATTTCCCTTTTCATACTCCTTTTATGTATCATGATTTAAAACGTACACCTTGATTTAATTATTCCAGTAGGTACAAAAGTCAAACTCTCAGAACAAAGTCAACCAAAAACACGCAAACAAAACAAACAACAACTATAAGTGGGAATAAAAACAAAGTACGCAACACCACAAACATATAAGGATTGACAATAGAGGTACCGCCTTGGAACGATCAGTGTCAACAAAAAGAAAAGACCGCTGAGAGGTTTAAACCAGGTTTTTGGGTCATTCAACTTCTCTCTTACCATATTGGCATCCCAATAGAACTGGACAGTGTAAATAAAGAAATCCCACCAGGCAATATATTCTAACACACTAGGCAGCATTAGTAGGCAAGGTAAATACAGCGCAAATATGACCATGTGTATATGAATATACAAAAGACGCAGAGAAAGCCCTCAATGACTTGGCAGAAACCATAGCAAAAAGAGCATAAACCATTAAGTGCACGACAAGGCAAGCAGCAAACGTAACCATTCCTTTCAGGATTTAGGTAGAGGTCACTATAGAGTCCATAATCGGTTGGATCATCGCACAATCAAAGAGGAAAATATAGTGGCAGAGTGTAAATGGATCAATTACTGAACTTGCAGTGCGTTTCAAAATAATAGGATCATAACAACAATTAAATGTAATGTCATTGACTCTCCCTTATATTTCGCTTCCATAAGGGAGAGTGATGTTATGATGTTTATTTTTCAAGAATGTATTTGATAAACTGGTAAGATGAAGTAAACTATGTATGATTCCATACCTGATCTTTTATTTCGTTTCATAAAGGCTGGGTATGGACTCGATTACAAGTTTATCTTTAAACATAACAATTTTTTAACACTTTGTAATCTGTTGTACATATTGAATATGATAAGTATTTATTATAAGGGTAAGCAAATATGTTCCATGAACATACGAGTACAGTCATGGAATCAGTTTAATTATATTTAAAAGACTCCATCATGAATGTATATATATTAACTTATTCTTATACTTTACTCTATGTCAAAACTTCTCGCATTGTCTGTTGTAGTAGTACTTCTGTGTTACTGCGTATATTTGTCCCTAAATTACTGATTGTCATGTATATATTATTATTGAATTGTTTGAATGCTTATATGTAAACTTATATTGTATGCTCTCCAACTGGGAGGAAAATAAAGAATCAATCAATTCAATACTGCATTTACGTATTTACATAGCTTCGTTATATTACATTTAGGTTTAACTTACGTAGCGCTGCATGACACTCAACGATTAGGAATATGTTACACAGGAAAATTGTTGCGACATGTGCCACATATGTGTTACTTTCTTATTATATGCATGTTTCTTTCATATAGAAATCATGTTATTTACATATGTGCCACATATGTAAATGAATACGTACGTATTTCCTATGAAACTATTATGCATAAAATACATGAAGTATATATATATATATATATAAAACAGCAGAATATTAGAAGTAAGTTTTAATTTTATTTAGTAAAAAGTATTCTCATATGTATTACATATGTGTTACTTTCGTATGAAATACGTATCACATTATGTAAATCATGAATTTCATGCCTAGATATTTTTCCTGTGTAAAATAATTAGTTTCGAACTATTTAAAAATTCTGAATTATGATTTGCACTTTCCATAAAGTTTTTTTTTAAAATCAAGATTGCCGTGCGTCCTTTTAAATTGATGTATTCTAATAATATTCATAATATAAGTTTAGTGATACATATTGTACGAACCAACAAAATGATGTTAATGTGCATATTAAATTAGCAGAGAAAACTAGATTGCTACAATTTTAAATGCAGAATATTACGAAATTAGATCGAATCATTTTTATATACGCCGTAAAAACATACCACTTAGTTAATGGAAACCACAGGAACAAATACTTCCGGAATGCGTAAGATTGTTACTGATAAATAGCCGTAACATTTTTATTAACACGTTTAATAAAGCATTTCCTCCAGTCATATTTTTAAAGGTTATAGAATTCAAAAACTAAAAAGCAATGATCGTGTTTAACTTTATTAAAAAGGTGGCTTGGGAATTTTACAAAACTTCAAAGACAGAAAAACAGTTTATAAGTCCATCAATTTTTTTTTTAGATTTCTCTTTGAACAGAACACCACCTAGTCAAAAAGAATTCGCCTAGTCAAAACGAATTAAAGATATAAAAGAATTATTATAAAGTATACATAAACATATTGACTATTAACACGCGATTAAGTCGACAATAAGCAGTCTTTAATATATTTACGTTTTCATTTAAAATCTACTGAATGCCCCCTTTTTATGACTTTTTATTCTTTTATAATACATCGTAATAAACAGCATGTTATGTTTTATATCGATAATCACAAAGCAATCAATGAGAAATCATACATACATATTTATTTGGTGATTTGTTCATGTTTTTTTAACTGATCATAAAATCCGTCACAATACATAATATTCAAAATATGTATGACATTTTCCTTTGATATGTATTTTTATTTAATGAAACGAATACCATAGTCCAAGTATAGCATACGAAGACGTGCAAGCGTATCTTGACTGTATGAAACACGTATAACTATCAAAGAAGTTCGCGCAAAATCTTCACACAAATAAATAACAGTACAAGTTGGATACTTTAAAGCGGTAAACCAGAAAATACATCAACGATTTATATAGAATAACACTCAATTTGTTAATCCATAGCAAGGTTCTTATAATATAGTATAAGAACTCTGTCCAGAGGGAATATGATGGTCAGAATAATTTAACAAGTAAGCCCTTTTTTCCAAATGTTTGGTCTCTCGCCTTTACCAAGATATCACACAACATCCCGATACTAAATTGCATTAGCATGTTGTGAGTGTCCGAAAAAAAAAGTTTATTTATTGAATTAAATAGAATAATTAGATATATACATAATTATCATAATAGTATCATTATATATTCGTTAAAAAACACCTTTATTGTTTTATTTTGGTTACGTTAGTAATCTTATTGATGTGTGTGTAAGAATTAAACCGATTGGAAATATTACTAAATGGTGGATCAATTCGGATAGAGTTGTCAGGGGAGAAAACTCACTGCTTTCCCTCATTTATGAACTGATTTCGTTCCAATGTTATTATGAATATTAACGGACTGGGGACAGTATCAAATAGCCACATTCCCTCCTCTTGATTTACCGTCAATGAACAAAATTATACCAAACATACTACTTTTTAGCACTTACTAATGTGAAACAAAGTCATATTGCAATCACAGCGTAGTCCTTGTCATTAAGACGCAAATATTAATGAAGTAGACCAATCCAGTGTTACAGTGTTACTTATTAGCGAGAAACAACGTCACGCGACACTCAGACCATATATTAGTCCGGGTCCTTACGACGCTAAAGTTAATAACGTAGACCAAACCAGTGTTACAGTGTTACTTATTAGCGAGAACCAATGGTACACGACACTCAAAGACCAAATATTATTCCGTGTCGTTACGACGCTTATGCTAATGACGTAGACCAAACCATTGTTATATAGCGTTACTTTTTAGCGAGAAACAATGTTGTATTATTCCGGGTCATTACGACGCTAATGATAATGCAAATTGCAACTGAGATAAGAGCATTACCACACTACTCTCTCTCCAGAAATATCCTACCATCAACATGACACTCCTACTGGTATGTACTGGTTGTTTAGGGTTATACATCATTATATTTATTTATAAAGGTTAATTAACTATTGGGGTTTTAATAACAGTATGTAGAATAGGTATCTATCTGAGAGCAACTGCCTATTTCCAACCATATTTGCATCAATAAAGGGAAGATATACCCACTTATCAATTATACCTAACCGGAAGCGGGGAATAAAATGTGACATACTATTTTTCCTGCACTGAATCACTATGGAAATGGCATCCATTTTTATGTTTGCCACCAAGAAAGGGAACAATCAGAAGTACTGTTAAATAAATAATTGATTGGGCTAAAATTATCCTCCATCAATTATTTCATTTGTGTAACTGCATTTGAAGAAAAATAATTTAATACTCATTCTGCCCGTTCTCACTTTTTCAAGTTTTTTAAGTAAGGTAGGCGCGCGCTTGCGGTGTAGTATGTGTTTTATGAGGAATTCCTAGGTCCAATCTCACTGGCAGTGGATGCAGTTTATGTGAACTCATTGCATAATGTGTCTTTACTTGCGACAATCCTATACATGGAGCCTAAGGTAACTGAACTAGGTGTATCTGTCCTAAAACCGAATCAGCTAAGATTTTTGCAGCGATAAACATGTTTTCCGAAAAATCAACGACCTCCGAAAGTAATTGCAGCCTTGGTTACCTTCCAGCACCGGCTTGTGTTTATCAGTACAAAGAAGCTTTTATAAGGTTATTCACATATTTTAGTGAGTTTGCTTTAAGCAAGTTGTCGGTCAAACCAATTTAAAAACACGTTATCGTTTAAGATTCTCAGGTTGAACAATTTCAACCACTCAAATGGGATAGCGGATTCTCACATTTTAGATGATTTCAAATATACCTTAAACTTCAATTTGCAAAAACTGCTACACTTATTTTCATATAAATGTCTTTCAGGCGCTGGTTATCTGATTTAAAATATGAAAATATAGATAGTGTTCATGCATTGATCGGGTCAGATGGGAAATAAAACTGCTACAAATTTTCGCCCTTGGGCATATTGTGAATTTATGACAAGTTCTGTTCATTGTTTGACACCTGCTTATCTGTAATAAATCAGAAAATAACTAACATAGAAGTAACTACATCGTCGCACAGCGAGACGTTCGTTTTCACTGGCCTGATGATGTGTCCCATTGTGCTTCAGTAAACTACCATAAGAATATAATTGAAGAGACAGATCCGGTTTTGTGTATATACTGCATCATTAGAGATGAAATTATATTTTCCATTTGAAAACATATATGACTTTATATATACATTAATCATTCTTCGCGAGAAGAACACCTGTTGTGTAATAGTGTATAGATATGGAAAAAAACTCTTATTTGGTCTACAGGTTTGATGATCTATAATTATGTATAGAAAAAAAAGTACGTTTGTGTGTTTTTGCAATTATGTTTTTTACAAACAATACAATAAGCTTAGTTTTGAAATACCATACGGATCGTTGTCATTTGGTACGTGTTCATTATTGTTTCAAAGCGTTGTGGTGTCTGATTTTTGTACTAATGAACCTTTCATGGTGAACGATCTGCATTGATACCGGACGAAACAGTATTCAGTGCATGCATGTGGCAGACATTGTCACAGGTGTTTCCAACAGCGATCTTTTACCAGACACTTGGTTGCTCCTTTCACTGTTTTGTATGCTCTGGAAGTTGTTTAGCCAATAGTCATGTCGCATTAAATATTTGTCAATCAATGTAGTGATCATTTTGCATCAACAGTGTATTGGTGGTAGGTGTCAAAACAGCATGTTGTATATCTTAACATAAAACAATAAGACAACTTATATCTCTGACACTGACTGATGATGTAACGATCATGAATCAATTAGTTGACACTCTTAGTGTTTAGAATAGACCTTTATACATACTTTGACTTATACTTACACATTGTCATCATGAATTAACACGCTTGTCCCGAATATCCTAAAACACTGGAGGAAACTGGAGGAAACAACGTTTGTGTGCTCGCTTTGTAATGGGCAGTAGAAAAAGAGTCTTTATCTAGTTTTATGCGCACAATATTTATTTCCCCTTCCACGCATTTTTTAAAATGTTTATCATCATTCAGTATATTGGTCCTACAGAGTGATTTTAGGCTGTCTTGCTCAGGATCTTTTTGATTTAAATATGGGATGTCATTGTTAAACAGAACAGAACTTAAATAATTTATTTATTTGCTTATTCATTGTCTTATCCATTTGTGTTTGTTTTGAATGCGTGTTTTTTGGATGTCTAATTTCTTTGAATGCTTCATCTCCTGTTCAACTTTCGTATCTACTTTTATAACCCGTAAATCAACTGTTGTAACATCACTAGGAATTGTACCTTTATCTTTTAACACGTGTACTTAAATATGTAAGTTGTATCTTTCTAATCGAGTTAGTTCAGTATGAGGTATATCTTTCAATTACTTCTCCCCATTACACACATATTCTGTTAACAAGTACCTAGCATCACATTTTTGCAAATTGAAGTTTTAAGTAGAACTTATTCCCTGACGATATAGACCACATGGTCTAGCAAACGTATTACTACTCAAACGGTAGAATTCGTAATTTTCTTTTGCAGAGATGTTGAGATTTTATCTTATTTTCAGTAGATGATAAAATTAGTGTAACTCGGTGTTTATCCTTAGGTTCTATAGTAAAATAAAAATCTTTGGCAGAGTAAAAAGACGATAATTTACAAGATTTTGAATCAATTAGGTACTTATATTGAATCAATTTGCATGAATGTGCATGAAATATGCAGGGTTTTAAAAGAATCGCACTGTAGATATCTTAATTTTAACAGTAAACTTGGTTGAACATCAAGGATAAAGACCGAGTTTATCACCATCAGAATGTATTATGTATGTCTTATTTCTGGTTACTGATTGGTCAGTTTGTTTGATTATGCTCTATCAAAATTATGAATATTTGTGTTACAGACTTATGGAAAATCATCTTATATCTTTTATTTTCACCAAGGTTTACATAGCAAGCAGACATCAATGGAATAAACATAGTCGATGCATTTATGCCGGAAAGACAATTTAAACACAATCAAATGTAAATATATAACAACAAGAAAAGTATTTTCAAGCCGGCTCTGAACTCGAAACAGTCAGCATAATACATTGTCTATATCTAATACGTGATTAGGTGGACGGGAGATGTTGTATTTATTTCTATCTTATCCAAGCATGTGGTCATTATTGTCCTTGTGTTTATATAATTATGATTAAATAAAACGTTTTTATCAAACATGACATGATTAATATATATAAAGAAAGCAAAAGCATTTCATTTATTTTCAATTTTAAGCTTTCCATATGATATTTTTGTTTTCGGTAACGTTTTTGAACAAACAATTCACCCAAACGTATAATATATAATTAATAAAAACTACATGTATTTTTCCTGATAGCATATTTTTGTTAAATTGTTTGTATATTTATGTAAGGGTTAATGTAATTTTTGTGTATATTATTCCACGATAATGTAATATGTTACATCTGAAAACACATCATATTAATCTTTGGTTAGTTGGTCAATCTCTGGAAACTGTTATGCAAATACAAATATTGGGAAGACACAGTTATGCCCATTTTCCCAAAGAGAGATGAAATACATACTCCTTGGTGGGAGGCCTTTAGGATCATTTTCTCCATTAATGTCAGAAGATGTATTAATCTTAAATTAGTTCACGTGTTGATTTAATTCAATTGACATCATATCTATCAACAGTTATCGAAAACCTTTCTTTGAGACCCGCTACTTACTAAGAAAATGAATGGAAACCGAGCAAAAGGTACACATGTTCATTGAATCGAAATAAATTGAAATTGGTCTTAAAGTGGCATTTTTCAAATGCGCTAATAACTCGAAAAGAATTACATTGAATGATGAAATGAGATTAATATTATAAGAATAGCACGGACGAAATATAAAATGCAAATCTTCGATAGCTTGTACCTTAACTTTTAACATTTGGTCATGGTACGGTTTTTAATATTAAATGTTTCGAATGAGCTTATTTCAATGTTCACAACATTGATTTGTGAAATTAATTCATTCACGTACTAATGTGTATTGCCTATGTTAAAAGGATGTGTTTCAATGCAAGCAAGCAAATGGTAATAAATATATATGTATATAAAATTGAGAACCCTTTCGTATAACGACCACGAACAAGGAGTATATCGTGTTTTTATTCATGTCTTAGTGGGGTTTGGTGCATCCTAGAACCTAATTTAAACCCCCAGAAGCCTTTTTGCCACCGACCGTTCCAAGGGGGTACCCCTATTGTCAACCCTTTTATGTTTGTGGTGTCGCATACTTTGCTTCTATTTTCCTTGTTTGTTTGTTTGTTTGTATGGTGTTTTACGTCATTTTCAACACATGCAAGGTTATACATGACGGTCGATTTTTTGTGGTGGAGGATGACAACCCACTTTTCCTGGGTAGAACCAGTACTGTACACCTCCCGCCATCCGTAAGAATCGACACTTCCTCACTCATAAGTCGAGTTCCCAGTGGGATTCCAACCAGCAGCGGCGAGAGGCGAAGGTTTATACCGCAACGGCGTTAACCATTCGCTGTCTCCGTGACCGAATCGTATTGGAATCAACGCACAATTGCACACCTAAATTAAACCCGACCGTCATTTGCCTTATTACACAATTTTCCCTTGTAATTGTTGATTGTTTTGTATGCGTGTTTTTTGTTGACCGTGTTCTATGAATGCTGCGTTTCCTGTTCGACTTGAACATCTACTTTGTATGTACTGGTGTATGCATCCGAGTCTGTGATATATCGTTTATGGGGAACATTGTATGTACATATGTATCACTTGCCTTTTTTAAACAACAACCATGTAATTGTGAAACCTACGAAATCCTCCATTTTTTCCTTGTCTGATCATGCATTTCTAAGCTTGGACACCACTAAAAGTAGGCCGTATTGCCTACTGACCTAGGCCGTATTGCCTACTGACCTATGCCTTATTGCCTTCTGACCTAGGTCATATTGCCTACTGACCTAGGCCATATTGCCTACTGACCGTTTCTAAGCCGGTATATTATCTTCGCCAGTCTTTATGTTGTTTATTGCTCTTTAACTGACGGTTTAATCTGCCAATGTGACGATTTAATCTGTCCATGTGAGGTTTAATCTGCCCATGTGACGGGTTTATCTGCCCATGTGATTTCGTTTCTAGTACAGTACGGACCTACGGTGCCAGTGTGTTTGGGTACTGTGGTTTCCTTCCTACAGGACCATTTTTCTCATGTTTAGTCTAGAAACCAGCCATAACGCAATGGTGTTGTGTATTTAATAAAATAGTTTATTTAAATTCTAGGATCACCCTAAAATAGCTGTTTAAGTTGCGCGGCATAATTACCTTCACTGACTTATCTGCAATGTATTTGGATTTCCATTGCTAATTTGCTTGTTATTTTTATGAATGAGAGTAAAAAGCAAACCTAACAATTAGATTAAGAAGTATCGAATTCACAACAGAATTACGACTATATTTGTCAAGTAACACATTAATACAACAATGTTAAATGGAGACAGATACAATCTAATTTGTCAAATATTTAATTTGGAGTGTTTTTATTCCTTTCTACAAATATAGAACTGATAATTGAAGAAAATGATTTAATCTCTATATTGCGAAGCATGGGCGTTTACCATCCGAATTAAACACCTGTATAATTTGTAAATATGTTTGAAAATACATGTAATACTATAATAAAATTATCATTTTTGGCGTAAAGATTACGACACACGTAATTGAGATATTAGCAGAAATTTGTAATAAATCATGTAGTTGATATAGTTAATTCAAAAGGTAAGACGATCAAAATACAAACAGGCATATTTTTAGAAAAAAATATAGATTGGTTCACGCGATACTTGATGGTTATCGGCGAAACATTAGTCAATGACGGTAATCCAGCGGATGGCTGTATTGTTGATACTAATTTAATTTCGGAATCAACGCACAATTGCAAACCTAAAATAAACCCGATCGTTATTTGCCTTATTACACAATTTGAAGAGAAAGAAATTATGAAACGTTAAGTGTATTGATAGACAGTGGTACTTGTAAAAAAAAAAATCGACGGATAATGGATTTTGAATTATCTTGAAATATGAAGGTGAACAAGACTGGGTGTCACTGTTTATACAATTTATACGATGGGGTATTATTCCTCTCTGTCTCAAGAGTTGGCAAATACGTGGAAATAACTTGGAGGGCCCTCACCTAGAGTGGCAGGCAATCTTGATCAAATAGTAGAAACTCATTGAAAAACGATCACATCGTGATCATATTCCGACTGGGAAACACATATATAACGTGTTTTACCATATAACTATATATTCAGGGAAAAATGTCAAGTAATTGTTTCTTTACCTTATAACTATTTATTAGTGAGCTGGGAAACATTTCAAGTAATTGTTTCTTTACCTTATAACTATTTATTAGTGAGCTGGGAAACATTTCAAGTAATTGTTTCTTTACCATATAACTATATATTAGTGAGCTGGGAAACATTTCAAGTAATTGTTTCTTTACCATATAACTATATATTAGTGAGCTGGGAAACATTTCAAGTAATTGTTTCTTTACCTTATAACTATATAATAGTGAGCTGGGAAACATTTCAAGTAATTGTTTTGGGGAGCTGGGAAACATTTCAAGTAATTGTTTCTTTACCTTACAACTATATATTAGTGAGAGGGGAAACATTTCAAGTAATTGTTTCTTTACCTTACAAATATATATTCGGGGAGCTGGGAAACATTTCAAGTAATTGTTTCTTTACCTTACAACTATATATTAGTGAGAGGGGAAACATTTCAAGTAATTGTTTCTTTACCTTACAAATATATATTCGGGGAGCTGGGAAACATTTCAAGTAATTGTTTCTAAGACGTTTGGAAGATGATATTTATACTACTCATGTTCAAGTTTTCATACATGCCATAAAGTCAAATGTTATCAAGAAAAACAAATGTTGTGTCTTTAAAGCTGAATGCCGGTCCTAAGGCGTGCGAGGTGTTGCACCTTGTATTATTACCTCTCGTGTGCAGACTCAATATATATATATATATATAAATCCAACAGGAAAATTAGCATTCAAGGACGACAGTCAACCACAAACACACACAGAAACAAAGAACAAATTTAAAGATGAATAAAAGGCCAAATAAGACACCACAAACACAAAAAGGTTGACAATAGGGCTACCACTTCGGAACGGTCAGTGGCAAAACAGGCCGTTGGGGGTGTTTAAACCAGATTCTAGGGTGCACCAAACCTCACACTTACCCTTCTGCTATCCCATATCCCATAAAACGGGACAGTGTAAATAAAGAAATCCCCGCCATGAACTATTCTTTAACCAACAAGGCAGCATTAATAGGCAATATAAGTAAAACACAAAAATGCTCGTGTATATATAAATACAAAAAAACAATAGCCTAGAAAGTCACAAAGAATATACTCAATGACTTGGCAGAAGCCAAAGCAACAAGAGAACAAACCATTGCGGGCACGACAAGACAAGATTGCAGACAAACATCAACATCAACAACACCGTCCTTTTGAGCTTTAGGTAGACGTCATCATAGGGCCCACAACCTGTCCGGTCATCGCACAATTAAAGAGGAAAGCATAGTGGCGAACTGTAAATTGGTCCACCACCAAGCATGCAGTGCGTTGCATAATGATAGGGTCATAACCTTTTTTGATAAACCTTTTAAGAAATTTAACAAAGATAGTATGAAAGTGATCATGACCAAGGATCTTACGATGTTTGTAAATCACGTCACCATAGAGGTCATGTTGTCGAAGAAGAGTTCTTAAATTACTTTTATATTTGGAAAGAAGATCAGGATTGCGATAATAAAATTTGCAAAGGCTTTACGAAGTTTATGGTAACCGTATCCCTGATGGAGTAGCCTTTTAGTTATACAAAGATTACGAATACTAAAGTCCTCAACTCGAGTACAAGCTCTAGAAAAACGAATAAGTTGAGACACATAGACCCCATAATAAGTTGCTCGGGGAACATCCCCATCTAACTGGGGATAATTAACAATAATATAATTAAAATAATCTCTCTTGTCATATATTTTGCTAATTATTTCACCATTTTCAATGGAGATATGTAAATCGAGAAAAAAAGCTTTAGTATCAAAAATATTAGTTTTGTTAAGTTCTTAAGGGTATATATTATTAACCGTAGTAGAAAAGAAAGGGTTGTCAATGTTCAATATGTCATCCAGATACCGAGAGGTGTCATGGGTATCTGGTGAAAGACCCAACATGAATCTCTTTCATAGCAATATAAAAACAAATCTACGACAAGGGGTACACAGTTCGTACCCATATGAATACCAGCAATTTGTCTATAAATGGTAGTTCCATACCTGACGAAAATATTATCTAATATGAAGATGAGTGCTTCACAAACTTCTTGGATGTACACATAGTGTAATTATCTAAATTGCCGTTAGTAAAAAAGGCTTTAATATTATTACAGGCCAAAAATGTAGTTGTTTCTCTAGCGAATGCTTTTTGAATAATAGCAATAAGCTTGTCTTTGATACGGTGATGTGGTAAGGTTGTATATAGTGTAGAGAAGTCATAAGTGCTTATAGATGAAACTTGACGTTTATTGCAAATTGTATCAAGAACGTCTCCTGAATTTTTAATACACCAAAACAAATTACTCCCAGGGTTTTCATAAGTTTTAGCACAATATTGTTTAACGTGATCTTTAGCGGCAGTAAGACAAGAAGTTAAAAGTTTGGAGATGTTTGTGGTGTGGATTTTTATGTCATTCAGGAATCAGTACATAGTTGGCAGTTTGTTCTGCTTTACGTCTATCACAGCCTTGAAAGTAGAGCACCGAGTGTTATTTGTGGAAACAACATCATCCTCAGTAGATTGAACTGGAGTATACGAATTAGTGCTACCGAGTTCCAGAGATAAAACATTGAGGTAATGCAGGCGTCAAACAATAATTACATTATTAGCTGTTTTATCAGCAGGAACTAAAACAATATATTAAGAAATTCTTGAATTCCCGATTTACAAATTACGAAAGGAAAACCTAGGTCGCGGAGGAAGTAAATAGGGGTTAGCATTATAAAAGTTAATACGTGTATCAATAATTTTAAAAATTGACTTTTTCCAAGTAGAAAGAGAGTTTGGGTCCGCATGTTCTCTACGACACCGTTTTACACTACAATCCTCAATGAATTGGGCGATCCGAGCACGACAGGCATTACAATCGATAGTTGAAAGTAATCTATACTTTAGACCTTTCGAAATCAGATATCAGCAATATCAAAATTACCAGTGATGACATAACCTGCAGGAGCATAGCAAACTTGACGTTCATTAGGAGTGTTATTTACTATATCAAGGTCAGAAACTATTTGTTGAAAATAATATTTCTTATAGGTTTTTTATTCTTATAACAAATTACAGTACTTTCGGAATTTTTTAGATATTTAGGGATAGAATCAATGATTATCTCGAAAAAATACTAGGCAAGTCAATGAAATCAATACCCTTATTAAGATATATTATTTTAGAAAATGCCTGACGTGATCAGACTCCTTGTCAAAATGAGGTCGGAGAACATGTGTGTAGCTTTAAATTATAGATGCAGCGTTATACAAGGGATCTACGACTACAGATTGTGTCTCTTCCTCGTCGATCAACTTAAGTGAAGAAATGGATAAAGAGGTAAGTCGTGAAAGCATAGAGTGATTTCCAGATTGTTTAAAAATTGTATGTAAATCAGCGACAGAAATAATTACACGCGATTTACGGTTGATGTTACCATTACGCCTACGACCATGAGACCTAAAGTTACGCTTTCGAATAGAAAATATAGAAAAAAAATGTCACTATTAGGATCTTTTGAAATATTTCCTTGTTGATAATTATTGTCATTAAGTCCGAGTGGATATGGTGTCTGCAAGTTTTCCATCCACTTAAGTTCTGCAATATGTCTAGCTTTTATTTTAACGCTTTTAGTAGCATCATTATCATAAATTATATAGTCAACCGGTTGAACAGTAACGTTACTAAAAGTATGACCTGATTGACGAAAGTGTTGATACAAGTAATTTTTTAACTTTTTAGGATTACCTGCATTAAATTTATGTTCACAAAATCGAACTTTTAAAGATCGACCTGTTTGTCCAGCATATTGTATACCGCAATGTGATGCATTTCAAGTCAAAACATAAATGACGTCTGATGTACGTCATTCAACATTTGAAGCTAGACATACATTAAACATTCTACCATTAACAGCTGATTTAATGGTGGACTTGAAAGATAAATAATTGCAACAACTGCACCTCTTAGCATTGCACTTATTAATAGACGGAAACACCCTGCGTCTTGAATGAACTAAACGATTTCTTAAAACCGAATCTGCTACTTTTCTCTCTTGTTTGTGTGTGTTGCTTCCAGGGGACCCTATTTTCAGGTTTTATTTTATGGTTCAAATTGGCAGCGCTACATTCCTCGCCGTAGTTCTCGTTATTACAATACTATTTCAATTACTTCGAAACATTATGCAAAATGTGGTTTCGTAATGTACAATTTCGTTAAAAGATTAAATCTACATCCATCAGACAGAAACAAATAGTGGGAGATCCGCATGGTTGACATATAATGCATCAAATTATACGCACCCATTTTGTAAATTTATCTAAATTATTCAATTTTCTTCAGAGAGTGAAGAATTGATGCCTGAAAGGAAGTGAGAAACATCTAATATAAATCCAGTGAATGCAATATTGACACATGTTAAGTGCAAGTGCTCCCAGCTAGGTGTTTCACTGTCAATTCTATATACTGACTGCAATGTGTCCACAAAAATGAATGAACGAACGAACGAAAGAACGAATGGTGTTTTACGGTACGTCGCCACACAAAAAGGTGGTCATATTGTGCGCAAAACGAATAATGGAATAAATGTAAAATATATAGGTAAAACTATTGGATGATGGAAAACCTCAAATACAAGATGGTATGAAAAAAATACTAATTATATATATGCAGATAAACCACAGCACGTCAACGGGGTGTAAAAAGTAAATACAAACATGAACACATTAAAAAAAAAATAATCATATAGTCTCTTATACTATTAATTCTTTTGGAATGGCACAGTTAAAATCATATGTAATTTTATATTATATATAATACTGAACTATAGCGAGACTTTAATAAACTATAAAACCTTTTTACAGTGCATGATACTGTCTGGTTTATTTCAAGAAGTCTAAAACAAATCGATTTTATCTAACAACTCTTTCATACTAGTAGAATCCCGTGTGGTTCCCGGGGGCCCCCGTTTGGTCACGGGGCAAAGAATAGGGCCACTGCAGATCCCTTTGGAGGGGTAGGCAGAGGGGTAGAATCCCCCCAAATTCTTGTTCATTTTATAATTTTTGTTCATGTTCATTAAAGGTCTTCATCATGATCCCTGCATTGTTTCAGGTGCTATCTCGCTCGCATCAAAAGATCAGTGGCAGAAAAACAATAAACGTGGCTCCAGCGTAAATGGAGTTTCTGCGATAGAATTTGCAGCAACTCTGCAGTTCAGGGTGAGAAGGTTCTAGGCCCATTTTCCATATTTTATCTCGATGTACATGGAAGATGAGCCTGGCATGTTCATGTCTGTTAGGCGCCATATAACCTTTTCATGTGTTGGTGCGCCTTAAAACTCCAATTCAATTCAATTCAATTCATACTAGTAGAAAGCTACCGGTTCCGTATAAGAATTGCTTTGGAATATCCGATAAGTATAGGTGACACTTAACTAAAAGGGATTTCTTTATTTACACTCTCCCGTTTTATTGGGTTGACAGTAGGGTAAGTGTGAGGTTTGGTGCACCCTAGAACCTGGTTTAAACCCCCAACCAACATTAACATTAAACCCCCAGCGGCCTTTTTTGTCACTGACCTTCCAAGGCGGTAGCGCTATTGCCAACCCTTTTGTGTTTGTGATGTCTTATTTGGCATTTTATTCATCTTTAAATTTGTTCTTTGTTTCTGTTTTTGCATGTGGTTGACTTTTGTCCTTGAATGCTGCTTTTCCTGTTCAATTTGTATATTTATATGTGTTTATGTATAGCATATAAGCCAATCAGATGATGCATCAAAAACAAAATACAAGCTTCGGAATCATTTTGTATTTGTTTTAAATCTGTTTCACTACGAATTGAAAATCAATATACGAAAGTAAATGTACGCTCAATGCCCTTAGCATTGGCCGATTGATAATTTGAAAATAATTCAATAAGTGATTCACGTTATCAGACCTGAATACGAGCATATCTATATTTTTTAATTTGTTTTCTTTTAAGTGTAAAGGAACGTAATATTTTAATTTAAAATATTTATTTTCCAACCTCATCAATCATTCCCTAATTGCATCCAGCTGTTGCGACACGACGATGATTTATGAACGCATAGTATCCTTGGAGTATAGGTCTGAATTATTTCAACAGGAGATTGTCAAAACGACGGAGAAAGTGTTACCTAACTTATATCAAATATCAACGCTTGATTTATAATGTAAATAAAATTGACACGTATGTATGAATTGCTACACTGATCAGACACAGCGTGTATTGTTACCTGGTCATGAGCTTGAAGAAATTAAGGTAATTTTCAGTATATTAGTTGTCGAAATGTTTGGTTAATTTGAAATAGTTACATTTCCTTTGAAAAGCTCTAACCACTAAATGGCAGATATATAGATGTAAAACACGGGATAGTAACATCAAAACGTAAATAACGAGTTTGGTTGACGTACAATTATTTTGACAGTGTGCAAGGTGCAAATATCGCGAAATATATTACATCAATTTAATTGGTTTCGTGATAACGTAACATATTTTCTATTGCGCCTTGCACCAAATGAGTGAAAGTTAATTGAAGGCAAAAATATTACATTGTGACTTTGATTTATTTTATATCACTTTTATATAGGACATATACTTCAATATCAGAAATTCTTCCACAATAATAACATTTGACAATATCATGTAGACCAAGCTATTTAAACTGATTCGATGCGAGGTGTCCACCCTTAAGTATCATTCAAATCATTTATCAGTTGATTACCGCTTGTCATACCAATTAATATCTTAAAAATCTGGAGTCTTGATGTGTTCGGTGAAATCAAGGGATTACCAGTGATTTAGTTTACTCCTAATCATATTTGATTGTCAGCGAAACAAATATATGTATCTCAATCGTAATTTGACTGAATTATACAATTAAAGGCACACTACTGTTTTGATTAAATAGGGCGTTAGTTTTAACTGTCATTTCACCCCGTAAATTATGCTATTTTAAACCACGTGTGTCTCTTTAATCCAGTATAGCTATTGTAAAAAGTTTACTATCATTCTGTTCGTCAATTATGCCATTTTAAATCAGTGTATCATTTTAATCCTGTTTGGTTATTATAAAACTAACATTCAACTGTAAAACAACATGCAAGGTATATTACTAGTGTGTCTTATGTTTACATTAGTTTTGCAAATATACTATTTAGAGCCGTTAATTACCCAGGTGGCGGTACCGTATGGATGCGATGAGCGCATTAGGTATGGACAGACCAAATCACCAATCCTGCTGCATTTGTGGGGCACTATACTACCACTTTGGGATTGTTATATTAATTATGTTCGAAATGTTTTGCAATACTTTGTAACATCACAATAGTATCACCTTCTCCGTTATTTCTATTAATTAGGAATACAAATAATATAATGTAACGATTATAACAGAATAATCTTAATGTAAATGCTTAGAACTGTAAATTTGCTTATTGCTATATCATGTATGCATGTGTTTATAGTATCTCACGGGCCTATGGCCTATTGATTTATGAATAAAATCTTCTTCTTCTTCATCTTCTTCCTATGCCCATTCTTATTTTGTTTCACACAGTGGCATATGCTACCGAGTAAGTAACTTAGTCTAATTTAAAAATTAACTTTAAATTGGCTGTGGGTGTGAACGTGCATCGACACCTTAGTACCATGCATTATGTAATTGATGTTGGGACGCCATGGATAGTTTTATTCTATTATCTGTTTAACCAAAATCTACGTGCGTACTGAGAATGCAGATAACACAAAACAGAAGCAATTTAAGTTGTGTATATGCAGTGCTAACAGGTGCTTCTTTCACTGTAAAGACACCGGGGAGCAGTCTAATTGTACATAACTGGAAGCAACTTGAAGAGCAACGAAGTGGTTTTCTCGCGTGATAAGAAAAGCGCGGTAATTAAGTTTGGGGTATAGATGAAATGGTGGTAGTTAAATTGGGGTAGATGTGGAATGCTTGTTGGATGTGGCAATAACTTTAATGTTGATTTCCTATAATAAATATGTTATCATTGTAGAACTTTAAATTATAATAACCTTTTATTTTTACTATCTTGTCAATCTGGACGCTGAAGACAGGATAATAGAGAGGCTGTGTACACATGAAATCGATTTAAGCTAACTAATGGAACATATTGATTACTGACCGTTCCAAGGCGGTAACCCTTTCTTCACCATTCCTTTTGTTGTGTATTGTTCTTTTCATTGTATATGCAATTTGTTCTTTGCGGTACAGTGCGGACTTACGGTTCCAGTGCGTTTTGGGTGCTATGGTTTTTACAGGATGTTTTTTTTTTCTCATTTGTGATAGCTAATTAATTAATTAATTAATAGATCATTATATATAGCAAGTATGGTACTCAACTTATTCGCGAAGACTCCCTCTTTTATAACGGCATGTGCACATTATGTTCTATTTTAGTAGATCAAGTTCATCTGAAGGTTTACAACGTTTTTCGTTTAAAAAGTATGTCTGACACGAAATAAAAAACTAAACCTTTAACAACAGGCTGGAGCATAACATACACCGGCAATAAATGCTTCATTAATATTTTCACCGATGTTTTTATGAATATCTCCACATTAAGATTTGCCAAGATATATAGATAGACAGATTCAAAATTCACAAAAAGCAGTAGGAAAATTGTTATAAAAACATAATATAAGTGTATTATACCGCAAACAGTGGCTTTCGAATCGTTCATGTGGGTCGAAATACTAAATGTGTAGGTCTACACTTAAAAAAAGAACTGTTATCATAGGTGAATAAATGATTTTTTGATGGGATATGGGATAGTTGTTTTTGTATATTGATATGATAAGAGAACATAATTGAAACTGGCAGAACATTTCTGACGACCACGCTTACGTGTGGATATATTGTGATATTAATTAAGGAGGGTCGACACCCACATCAAATAAACCAAATACACTTCCCATCAAGATTCGGTAAAGAAGGATAGCGGACTTAGGTGGAGTAAGACGTTTTAGAATATATGGCCCTTCGATACATAACTAGCAATTAGGCAGAGCAACGATGCAAAGGAAAACATTATCCAAGGGACATAAACACAGTCGTATTTAGTAGTAAGAAGGAGGAGAGAGCGACACATTTGTGTTTTATGAACATACGTTTGATTTCATTGAATATTTATTTTATAAATCAATTTAATGGGTTTTAAACGACCATGTAACACCTAAGCTATGTCCATGTGTGGATAAACTCAGAAGGAATTACGCGGATTTTTGTTAAGGATTTGTAAAACCCCATCAATCAGTTCAAGGGTAAACGCATTGAATTCAACAACAAACGCCCATAAAGAGTATTATGTCTGTATGTATGTTTGCGGTTTAACGTCACTTTTAACAAATGTACAGTCATATCACGACGTTGGTTGTCTGCATAGATTCAATGCTCAAAATTGGAAGTCCACGCCGTAAACACGAAATGATACCCCACCCAGTCACATTATACTTACACCGGACCGACCAGTCCTAGAACTACCCTTTATATGTTGAATGTCAAGCAAGGGAGCTACTGGTATCATGTAGATGAAGTGTTTGGTATGTCTGTGAGACACGCGTTTGTAGTTGCTTAGGTGTTTTCAAATTGACTCGATTTCGAGTCAGTTAGGTCGCAAAAACACAACAGATAAGACGTCACATACTCCGCAAGCAGTGTGTTACCACGTGACAACTTTTCTGCTGAACTGTTTAAAAACTGAATGTTTTAAGTGCACGTCAATCGTTTTGCATCCAGTGAACTGGAATCCAGTAAACCAGAAAGCAACAGATGAAGGTCAAGACGGGTCCGTTTGACGTGCAGCGCAAAAGTTAAGAATGTAATATACTCTGGTCTTGTCTATTATATCGCTAAAAATCTGGTTGTTTTAACAACGCTAAAGGTAATAATTCCGCTAAAGGTAACAACCGCCGCTAAAGATAGAAATGTCAACACTAAAGGTAACAACCTCCGCTAAAGGTAACAATTACCTCTACCGCTGAAGGTAACAGCGTTTACGCCACAGTTGCCACAGTAACTAAAAAGAACCCGTGTACTCTATTTTCATTGAAACTGTAGATGTTGAAAAAAGTTGTTACCTTTAGCGTCAGCCTTGTTACCTTTAGCGGAAGAGGTGATTGTTACCTTTAGCGGAGGTTGTTACCTTTATCGTTGAAAGTGTTACCTTTAGGGGTGGTTGTTACCTTTAGCGGAATTGTTAACTTTAGCGGTGGTTGTTACCTTTAGCGGAAATGTTACCTTTAGCGGAAGGAATTGTTATCTTTAGCGGAATTGTTACCTTTAACGGTGGTTGTTACATTTAGCGGAATTGTTACCTTTAGCGGTGGTTGTTACCTTTAGCGGAATTGTTACTTTTAGCGGAATTGTTACCTTTCGCGGTGGTTGTTACTTTTAGCGGAATTGTTACCTTCAGAGGGGGTTGTTACCTTTAGCGGAATTGCTACATTTAGCGGAATTGTTACCTTTCGCGGTGGTTGTTACCTTTAGCGGAATTGTTACCTTAGCGGTAATTGTTACCTTTAGCGGAATTGTTACTTTTAGCGGTGGTTGTTACCTTTAGCGGAATTGTTACCTTTAGCAGAATTATTACCTTTAGCGTTGTTACAGTTGTACTTATTCATGATTGAGATCGATCGTATTGGCTTAAATATGATTATTCTGATTGGCTGCGTTTGTCGGATCGAATTACCAAAATCCGGCAATATGTGTTGATGGTCATAGTTTTCGACAAGATTTCTGTTAAGTATGTGAGTAATCCGTTACACGTTAGTTTTAAGCGGCTATTTGAAATGAACCGAAAATAAATTTATAACAGCATTAATTTAAATAACATTGAAAATAGTTGCCCTAAAAGGAATATGGCGAATAACTACTAAATATATTCAACAGAACAGTTATACGATAGAATAAGACGAAGCTATTTCACACGTACTGTACGAAAAACAACAACAAAACACACAGTTTTAATACACATTCTTGGATAGCTATAAAAATGGCATCAAACTGTGCAGTTTGTCTTGTTTATCGGTGATAATACAGTCACATTATAACGTGTTTAACTTAAATCAAATACAACTTGCATAAACGAATACTTTTTAAAAGTAAGATAACACAAAATCAGTGTTAATGGTTTAAAAACCTACTTCGCACCTCGTACGTTAGCTTTACAAAATAGCGAGTCATAGTGACTTATCACATACCTTATTTCACAGCTGACATACAGTCAACATCATACTGAGCTGACAATTCATATTAACCTCTTATTCAAATATTTGTCAATTCTATTAAAACGTACACAAACAAACGGCTTAGGTCACATTGCCATGAATAATGCATATGCAAAAATTCGATTGTCTGAATTATATTATTTAGCTGTATGAAATATTTTAGTGAGTGAAAGTATACTGAGTTGCAAAAGAAAGTGTACACTTTTAAAATTTTACTTTACACTCTATCCTCTTTATCAAGCGACAGTCCCTTAATGATTCAACCTATTGAAAAACAAATCACAACATGATATTGGCAATGGAATGATAAAAACTTTGGTACCAACTATTTAATTTAAAAAAATAATATTACAATTAAATCTAAACAAAACTCAGTGTACACTTTCTTTTTCAACTGAGTATATATTGAAACTCAATGTACACGATAATTTATACTTGCGTTGCATGCAGTGCGTGTATACCCTTTTATGTATTTCCTGTCATTTAAGTTACCCCATAGTTAGACAACTTGTATGACCCCTTGCAAGTGCAAGGTCAGCGCTTAAGACAACGTATGGGGTTTTACGATACCCTATACGACTCAAAAGTCATTAACAGATCTAAATTTATGAACATATCACTTACAAAACAGACACCCAATCGTTCGTAATAGATGGCCTAGAAAATTAAAACAATGACTTGACGAAAACACCTGTTAAAGGGGTGCGTGTTATCGACCATAATCACGTCTATCGGTTCTGAATATTATGAATTTGTGTTTTATGTAATACCGTCAGCTAATGATCTGTATAATGGTTAGATATGGGACCCGGGTATAATGGTTACCTTATATGTCTGTTTTGATTGCGGAAAATAATTAATTCTCAAGAACAATACGAGAACTTGATGCGATTCGAACTTGCGATGACTGATTAGAAATCCGACGATTTTTTATGATAGGAGATTTCAACTGCGGTTTATGAAAAATGTGTTCATGTTGAAGAAATATCTGAAATTCAATGAGTGTTATGTCTATAGCGAACTTTAATTTAATAAGCCCATTCCCACTACGTTATAATATGATAATGTCTGCTGGTAGCTTTGTCTTTTATGAAAGCAAATAGAAAACCTGTCTGTTATTAATGACGAACACCTATCAATACAGGCATTTATACTTATATGCTTAACTGGTTTATTGCACCTGCAAATATCTGAGGACATTATGCTTTAAAGACGAAGGTATAAATACTGTGGTATCTACTGGTTTCTATTGTTATATTTAAATTGTCTACTTTTCAAACTGTTTTTTATTTATTTATTTATTTCATTTATTTATTTATTTATTTACTTATTTATTTATTTATTTATTTATTTATTTATTTATTTTTATTTATTTATTTATTTATTTATTTATTTATTTATTTATTTATTTTGTAAATCAAAACGTTAATGTCAAATGATAAACTTGCGTGGCGTCTGAAAAGAATGCTAAACTTGTGTGGCGGCTGAAAAATACGCCCCGGCGACAAATCAGTAGTGTTATTAATTACTGGTCCTTTGGTATCATCAAGCCCACTCTTTGTGGCTTTAAGTTAAAATACTTCTTAAGCCGGTACTAGGGGCGTAAGAGATGTTTCACATCTAATTACCTCTCATGAACGGAATCAATAAAACCGAGTCTGCTATGTTTCTGTCTTGTTTCCAAGGGATTCCGTTTTCAGTATTTATTAATTAGATTTTTATTGCTCCGATTCTTTCTAGAATCAATAGGCAAAGTCATTATAAACTTTGACTTCCCCAGACTTGGATGATTGTTTATATGGCGTTATGCACCGTCTCCAGTTTCAGTTGTGTGTGGCAAAACTACCTCATTCTTACCATAGACAGTTGATGAAACCAAAATTGACATATATAGTGTAACAAATGTCTTGGAAACATCGTTTGTCCAAATCATTATGAAAGAATAAAGCAAAGCAGTTGAGCAGATGAAGTGATATGCCTCTTATTCAAAGAGGCAGATGCAATCTTGCAGCGTTGACTTCACAATGAATAACGGTGAAGATATACTGAAGTCATTGTTGTATTTAGAATATCTGGATCTGGCATAATAACCAGTTCTACATTTTTAGATAGCTCAAAGTGTTGTTGGTAATTGAGAACATTCTTACAGTTCTTTGAGTATTTGGTCATTACTTTAATCTGTGTAGAACACTACACGGAACAAGCACAAAATGTAATCATGCATATCTTTCAAATAATAGATGACAGGTAATGGGAATTTCAAAACGAAGCTCTTGATATTTCTGTAACTCATATTGCAGAGTATCAAACAGAACGTTGTGTACGCATTAATTTGTGGGCATACATTTGCTCAACCGTCGAATACGCTATACTTAGACACAATGATGCATCTTACAAGATTGGCAGATTAAATTTGATAAAAAATCACATTGTCCCTAAAATGAACTAAGGCGATACTCTTAAATAAAAAAGTATGAAAGGAGAAATACGCACGAAGAAATTAATATTTGCTCTGCACTAGTAATTGGCATTGGTGTATATTACTAACGATTATACAATTTCAACCGAGTTTAATTACTGATATGCTTTATTTTCAGTATTTTCGGCCCTTGATCCCGCAATCAAGAGCTGCTGTACGGATTATCCGATTAACTGGGATTAATAAGACTTTTATGTCGCCACTTCGGCGGCCTTTCTTGTTTGAATCAGCTTATGTCTGCTACTTTAAAGAAAAGGTTTAAGCACCCTTGTTGTTTGGGGTGTTTATAATCCTAAACTTTCGGCTTCCATTTTTTATTTAACATTCTTAATTCAACATGGTTCAGTACCCTTCAGCCCTGTCTGGTTCTAATATTGTGTAAGTGTGGCGCGTCTGCAAGTTTGATTTACTGTCAAATTCACAATTTTTAACTTTTTTCAATTTTAAGTTATTTAAAGATAAGCTACTTTTGTTTTCATCTAACATTTTTATTCAACATGGTTCAGTACAATTGAGCCCTGTCTGGTTTTAATATTGTGTAAGTATGGAGTGTCTGCAAGTTTGATTTACTGTCATATTCACCATTTTGTATTTCTTTCAATTTTAAGTTATTTAAAGATACACTATTTTTGTTTTAAATAATTACATACTTTTGGTAGTAACCGTTATAGTAGGCCGTGTCAATGTATAGGCTTACATCGTGTCAATGTATAGGCTTACATTGTATTGTATACATAGTACAGAGTCGTAATGATATTGCTGTTTATTCCAAGTTAAGAGTTCCATGGCTGTCCGCTATTACAGTAAACGTAGATATAAAGGTCGAACAGGAAATGTAGCATTTAAGGACCACAGTCAACCAACAGCACGCATAGAAACAAAATATAATTGCACAGATGAATACAAGCTAAGATAAGACTGCCCAGATGAATACAAGCTAAGATAAGACATAACAAACACAAAAGGGTTGACAATAGGGCTACCGCCTTGGAATGGTCAGTGGCAAAAAGGACCACTGGGGGTTTAAACCATGTTCTAGGGTGCACCAAACTTCCCTCTTACCCTGTTTCATCCCAATAAAACAGTGTAAGTAAAGATATCCCCGCCGGGTAATATTCTCTAACAAAAAAGGCAGTATTAATAGGAAATATAACACATAAAAGGTCCTGTATTTATGAATATAAAAATCAAAAGCCTTGAAAGCCACAAAGCAAGTACTCAATGACTTGGCAGAAGCCAGTGTAAGAAGAGAAAAAACATCAAGGTTACGACAAGACAATATTTAAGTCAATCATTAAACGCTACCGTCCTTTCAGGATATCATAGGGTCCACAATCTGTCCGGTCATCGCACAACCAAAGAGGAAAACATAGTGGCGAACTGTAAATGAGTCAACCACTCAGGGTTTTTTTTCGGAAAAAGGGGAAGGAGCCCAAATCCTTCAATAGGGCGCGATTTTCGAGTTAAAGTGGAACAGTGTATTGGGCAGAAATGGAAGATTTGTGTGTGCAAACATGCAAAAGAGGTACATTTTAGGTAATATGTCCTGTAAATATATCCCATTATGTATCCCAAACATAATAATGATGAGAAAGTAAGAGGAGGGAATAATGCTAATCAAAACAAAAAACATATTCTTTTTTTTTAGAGGAATTTTCTCAGCCATAAATGGGAAACAGTTATATGTTTTGCTAAGGGAAGGGGCCGAATATCGGCCCCTGTTTATGAAGGCAAAAAATGCCCTGCCACTAAACACGCAGTACGTTGCAAAATGATAAGATCATAACCTATTTTAATAAACGTTTGAAGACGTTTAATAAAGAGTGTATGAAAATGACTATGACCAAGGATCTTAAAAAGTTTGTAAATCACATCACCATAGAAGTCAGGTTGTGATAGTCCCCATCTTGTTTTTCAATACTAAGCTGCTTATCTCATAAGAAACACAAACACGTTTAAAATGAATGTGGTAACCATTGATGAATATTTGCAGAACGAGATGTCGTGAATGTGACTATTGTTCATATACATTTTAAACGCCTTGGTATTGCTAACATACATGTATTATTCCTGCTCGCGAACTGGGCCTAAACTCATCAACTTCCTAAACTCATCAACTTGTTGAGCACAAGAATCAGACTCAGAATCAAAATCTATTTTTTTTGCAAAACCTATCAGCACAAAAGTATAGGTAAGAATTTTGATTTTCAGACATTTTCTGTTAAATTACCTTTAAAATTACCCGTTTCTGTAAGTAAATATAGTAATTTGCTTGTAAAATTCTTTTTATTGAAATTAAAAACAATGAGATTTTGAGTTGAGTCCGATTCTTGTGCTTTCAAATTAGACCTGGTTTGCTGAAACCGAACATTCAGCTGCATAATGTACTGAATATTGGGACAAGATCTTTACTACGAGGTCAGTCTAATCTTTTAGATAATGCATCTACGATTAATTGTCTTATAACTCGTAAATATGGCTTGTCACTTTCAAATCCAATGCAACTGTCGTAGAGTCGTACCTTTCTGAATAAAACAATTAGTTTGGGCGCCGTCCATTTTACCCATTTCATATTTCTATATACTGTGATTTATTAGTTTTAAATGGAAACAATATGTCATTTTCAATCAATATCATGGTAAATTGGTGGAAGTAATGATCGATAATGGAAAAGTTGAAATATGCTTTTCAGCGAAATATCTACTCCACCCCAATAATTATTTTCTAATATAGTATTACTTTCGTCGTAAATTGCAAAACGGGTACTTATACCCCAAAAATTAACAATGTAAACTTGCCATTTGTATGAGATAATGATGGCTAAATTACAAAGCATTGTTAATTTTGATATCCTTGGATGACAGAGAAAACGTAATGAACACTTCAACGGTCCCTACGAATTCTTTACCGATATTGTACGAACCTAAAAGGGCATGTCAAAAACATCAACCAACCCGGCAATTACGTTCGTATGGAATTCCTTGTAGTGATTGAAGAACTACATGTTTTATGAATAACTTTGTTGACGTTTTGTAGTGCATTGTTGTGTCCTGGTTTTAATTTTGTTTTCATCGGTACATTTTTTATGATTGCAAAAAATACTTAACGCATGCATGGAACTGGAAATGAATTGTATTTTTTTAGGAGTAAAATGCTGGTTGAGGACATTCCGTAAATCTATTTTATACATGTTTATATTTCTTTTTTTCAAATCAAAATATACTTGCCTTTAAATATTGATAGTATATCTGTGAATTGTATCTATAGTTTTATTATCGTTTTAAGTTGTTTTTCCATTTTATTGTTCTCACGTTGTATTGTTATGAACGTGAACATTGTTGTTTTTGTTCATTATGTTGTGATCGGCATGGCATAATCATGTTGATATGATTCTAAGGCCACCAGCGGCCAGCTGTGTTACTTTGACTGACTGGGAAATGTCATTATCGATATTTCTACTGCACGTTTCTTCGGATTTCATGAAACTTGACAGGAACCTTTGACTTATACTCTAAGTGAAATAGCAGCTCTCAGAGACATCAGATAAAAAGAAATAACCACATTATTAGTTAATATAAATCAAACGTTAATGTACGAGAAACATAACTTAAGAATGATGACAATGCATCGACCGTGATGCAACGAAATAACGCACTAGTCTAACTTCGTATAACGTCTTTACCAGACTAAAACAGAAACCAAATATTTATCATATTATTCAATATCAGAAACCTCTCAGACATTTAATTTTTGTTTATACAGAAGAGAGTGTACCTCAGCACACAAAAAAGTCAGTATTATGCATTTGAAACCAGGCATAGCAAAAGACAGCTGGGAACTAGCTTCGGAATACCAGTAACACTCTGTCGAATTCTTAATATATCTAAGAAACAATCGCTTGCACTAGCTTCCCGAGAAATTTTCCGCATCGATTCGATGATGCTTTTTTCAATAATCTGTTTAACTGCGGTTAGAACTAACTTATGCCAAGCCTGATTGCCAGAATTTCATCACGAAATAAATCATTTTAACAGGACTTATTGGCGGTATTGATATGTATTTCGGGGCCGTCAGCGTCATTCTGTGTCTTTGGGCGGAATTTGCATTCTAATTAGATACTGCACATAATCGGGTGCTCTTTGCAAACTCGTGGTTTTCTTCCTGAACTTAATTTAGAATTTTCTTATTTTATCACGAGCTGAAAATGCGAAGCTGCGAGAGATAAGGCTTGCGTTTCACGGAACACTTGAAAAAAATAGTTACTTATACATTAGATAGAACGCTTTTCAAAGACTCCGACAGTAACGCTCTTGATTGTTGAGAGTGTGTGTATTAGATTCAAGTGCCTTGGAATGGTAATTTAAAATACATATTTCAATATGTACTTGTCGGTACTGATTTTATGTTAAACGAGTAAATACGTAACTTCAAGATGCAATTTTTAGCAGATTATACGTAAACTAAAAATACACTTTTCTTGAAGGCAGTATGATAGTTACGAGACACACCTTTGAAAACTTTGAAATATTCAAACCATTATCTTAACAAATAAAAAATAGAGATACCGTGACCTTTCGACGGTCTTGTATAGTTTTCACAATGAGTGACCAACTCTTTTTCATCATTACATATTTTATATTTTATATTTAAAAGAAATATTCACATGCATTTAATAATGTCATCAAGTGACCATGTAAAAGATTGTAATTTATCATTCGGATGACACAGACAGTTTACATAGTTGATATATGACACGAGTATCTGGTCAAACTTGTTACCCCAAGGATCATGTTTCAAGTTTCTATTTTTTTAAGTGAACATATAGATCACATCGACCTACATATTGACCAAATATTTAAATGCAGGTTCAGTCAATAACTTGTTAACCTTATATCTGCAGTCAGAAAACATAGTCAAAATGTAAGGTACTGACCTGTATATCAAGACGTAGGTTACTGGCCTATTTCTATCAAGGAGTAGGCTACTGATCTAAGGCTATATATCAAGACGTAGGTTACTGGCCTATTTCTATCAAAGAGTAGGCTACTGATATATCAAGACGTAGGTTAGTCGCCTATATCTATCAAGGAGTAGGCTACTGACCTATTTCTATCAATAAGTAGGTTACTGACATATTTTTATCATGAAGTAGGTTACTGACCTAATTTTATCAATAAGTAGGTTACTGACATATTTTTTTTATCATGCAGTAGGTTGCTGACCTATTTCTATCAATAAGTAAGTTACTGACCTGTTTCTATCAAAAAATAAATTACTGACCTATTTCTATCAATGAGTAGGTTACTGACATATTTTTATCATGAAGTAGGTTACTGACCTATTTTTTATCATGAAGTAGGTTACTGACCTATTTCTATCAATAAGTAGGTTACTGACCTATTTTTTATCATGAAGTAGGTTACTGACCTATTTCTATCAATATTTAAAGTAGGTTACTGACATATTTTTTTATCATGAAGTAGATTGCTGACCTATTTCTATCAATAAGTAGGTTACTGACCTGTTTCTATCAAAAAATAAGTTACTGACCTATTTCTATTAAGAAGTAGGTTACTGACACATTCCTTGCTTACTTTTAAGGTCACTGACATAGTTTCGAAAGCTAAAAGTAGATATAAAAGTTGAACAGCAAATGTGCCTTTCACAGTACGCAGTCTGTGAATAGAAGACATAAAAGTCCATGAAAAGTAGATATAAAAGTCCATGAAAAGTAGATATAAAAGCCGAACAGAAAAAGAAGATTTCACTGAACGCAGTCCACCAAAAACACGCATTCAAACAACAATAACAACAGTAACAACAATAACAACAATAACAACCATAACAAGGAAGCATAGAAGTACAGTATGCGACACCACAAACTAGTGTTGGGAATCGGCTAAAAATTCATCAGAATATTTAACCGACCGATGATCGATCATTAATCGATTAAACATGGCTGCTATAAAAGACAAGTATAAGCCTTTTTCAGACTATAATGAAAAAACTAAATCACATATCAAGTATGTTCTGGTAATAAAAGAACTGACTGAAACTGACCAACATATATTTTAACAAATAAGTTGTGATACCCACTATAAATATGTGATTATTTGTTGCAAAGTTATAACTCATTTTATTTTCTGTGTTTATTTTAGTACAAGAGAATGAAATAAGCCATAATTTTCAACAACCGAGTAAGTCGATCATGAAAATTCGTAATCGATTAATCAGATCAAAGGCATAACTGATCGATGATCTATCAAATCGATTAATCGGAACAACACTACCACAAACGTAAAACATTTGACAACAGTTGAACCACATTGGAACGGTTAGTAGCAAACAATGCCGCTTGGGGTTTAAACCAGGTTGTCGTCCCAACTAAACGAATATGTTGAAAATAAGAAAATCCCCGCAAGCTATATCGTCTAACGGACTAGGCAGCATTTAAAGGCAATATAAGTGAACACACAAAGATGATCATGTATATATGAATATAAAAAGCATAGAAAGCCACAAAGCAAGTACTCAATGACTTGGCTGAGCCATATATCTTAAAAAGTGTCACTGTATGGCCAGATTAGCTTGATGTATTTCCTTTTGACAGCCTTAGCCTAAATTCCATGTTCTTAAGAACATCTCGACACACTTTGAGACCCAAAGTATATATCTTTAAATATAAAACAAAACAAAAGGTATATCATCGTTATCTATGTTTTGACTTTTTTCAACCTTTTTTGAATACGCAAGTCACTTAGTTTATCATTTGCAAATGTCAAAATATAGGTTACTGACATCAGTTTTCATGGATAACATGCAATCTTTCAACCGATATTCAAAATAGTGTTTGCATAATCGGAAAACGGGATTAAAAAGAGAAAGCCTACTAGTTGCTATCATAATATGAAATTGAGGTATTTGATGTCGTTAGATCACAAATGTTATATTATGTAAACCAGCTGGGTAGTATGCGGAATGCAAGGCGTTATTTTAATGATATATATATTTTTTATTTCCTCTTGTATGTTATTACAAATTGGTGAGGATAATTTGATCATATCGTTAGATCACATGACTTAGTTTTAGATACGTCACCTGCGTGTTATGTGGAATGTAATAAGCTATTTGTATGAAAGGTTGTAGTAATTTCCTTAAGTGATAACATTTTTGTTATTGGAAACTATTTTGGTAAGCACATCTAGTGTAGGAGCAACGTTATGCATGTTCAATTTCTTTAGTATAATGTTGGTTGGTAGAACGGTGTCTGACATCATTTTCAACACATTTTAGGTTATATGACGATCGACTTTTTATTAGTGAAGGCCGATCACTCACTTTTTCCTGGGTATAACCAGTACCGTATATCTCCAGCCCTCCGTAAGAATCGACACAGTCGAGCTCCCAGTGTGATTCGAAGAGAAGCGACAATGCTTCAAATGCAGCGTCTTTACCATCCTGGTCACGGAGGTGTAGAATAAAATAAACTACAACTAATACAACGATAAAAAATAACAATTGACACTTACCCTTCTACCGGCCTCGTTATTATGTAAATTCATTAACATTCTGGACAATTCAGTTGAATGTCTTGGATGATTCTTTTCTCTCTCCCGCACGTCAACAAATGCTCGTGCAAATCGATACCCGTATTCGAGATTGTCCCCACAACCTCCCCAGATAAAGTCTCTATTTAAGTCTTTGGGTCTTAACGCCCTACTACAGCCACAGCTCGTCAGCTCTCCTTCCCGACAAGATCTACTGATTGCGTGCACCACCCCCGCCGCTGATATTGCGTGAGTAAATGCAGCTTCCCGACTCGCTGTAAAAAATAAAAAATAAATATTGAAGTTAGAAAAAACATTCAATTAGTGAACACACAATTTCGGATACGCAGTTTTCCGACTCACTGAAAAAAACAACATATAACATTAGCGAACACTCAAGTCAGCGTCTTGACTCGCAGTAAAAAAAAATAAACATAAAATTAGTGGAAGAATACAATCCAGCCCAGAATTTACCAAAATGTTGCATGAGGAAATCAATTCCCAACTCACTGAATGAAAATTGAATTCATCAACATAGTATAGCATTTAGAGCCGCCACAGATATAGAAGAATACATAGGTACTCAGAAATCTGCGCTTCTGATAACGTTCTCTGATGACAATCGTGCAAACTCGGCCAATCCCGTCATTCTTCGGGCTTAACCAGGTAAACGAGAAGTTGCGAATGGCTCTGAGGATCGACTCCGATACACGTGACCTCTCGGTTGGAACTTGGAAGAGCCTTAGGGAAAGTGTCTTGCACAAAAACACACTGACGAGTATAAAACCAGAGTATACACGATTGAGAATAATGCATGTGTAAATGAATCTTCCAAAATCTCTGAAAGTGAAACACATGGTGTTACTGAAGATTAAAGATAAACAGTTTCATATATACGGGTCACTGGTGGATTGAAGAAAAAATTCTACCAATCATATAACACAAATTAACTTGAGGAGCATGTAATGACCATGCTGTTGACGTTATCGTTAAATGCGAATGTTGCGTATCGGAGACAAGCATACAGTTTAAAAACAGAAGTAAGAACAGTTATATAGAGATATTTGTTTGTATGGTGTTTTACGTCATTTTCAACACATGTAAGGTCATTTATGACGGTCGATTTTTTTGTGGCGGAGGCAGACCGCCCACTTTTCCTGGGTAGAACCAGTACTGTACACCTCCCGCCATCCGTAAGAATCGAAATTTTCTCACTTACAAGAGATAAAAATACCTAACATGCAAAACTGTATGATGAGATGCAGTGCCATCATATCAATTTTATTCAGCGTGTTTAATAAATTCAGTATAGACACGAATGTCACACAACTCCAACGTACATTTATTAATGTAGCTTCCAATATATATCGCTGTCGTATGATGACATAGTATGTTGTCTTACCGTACCAGACCGAGCAATCGGAACTGTCTCGTCAATTTCCATGATCTCAATTTTTAACGGTTACGGAAATCGACGAAGCGATGATGCGGTCTTCATTTGCAAAGTTATTACACTAGTGAATTATAATATTCATATGCATTATTATCCCCCACACCGCACGTTATGTGTGATAAGCTACAGTAAGAAGACGCATGCGTTGTTTAAAAAGCATTATTCATACTTAACACACTCGATTATATAGTATCAACTATACGGAATGTTTACATCGAGTATAGTATATGGTTTCTATCAGTTGTATAGGCAAACTTTCAGTATTTGTATTTTATGTCGCAAAGACTTTCGATTAATCCCGATTTACCAGTAGTGATATACTCAGCGTATACTTAAGGTTGACACATTAATTGATAAGTTCACTGGTATAATCATAGCTTTTTATCGCGATTCACGCTCTAAATGCTTTTTTTAAAGCATTAGCTTGCCATAAAGTTGCCAAAATGTGTATAATACCATTGATATATGCAGTGACAACAGATATTGAGCTGTTTTAGTCAATGTAAAAGGGCAAGACATGAACTTATATTGCTTTTCCTTAATTTATCTGATAGAGTACAAACGTTTTGGAGAAATTTGAAACACTGTTCTCTCAAGTTGATATCTATATTTAACAAAATGTGGTGGTGGTGAAACTGTTTCAAAATAAGAGTTAAATTCAATTACTTGAGCACAAAAATATATGCTCCTAATTTTTTGTGGGAAAATCGGCAATGTAGAAACATTTCCCCAATTTTTTTTTCACACACATCACGATAACGTAAGTGACTAGATTCAACTATGTTATACGAAACATACATGCGATTCATTTTAAAGTAATTTATCTACAGCAAACTCTGTTGTAATAGGCCAGAGCATATTCAATGTAATCTAAACGTATATGATCCGAAAAGATCAACTATTCGTTTATCTTAAACATGATAACTCAGACTAATGCCTTCATAATCACTTTTCTATATCTTGTTAACGTTAAGACGTTTTAGATATGCAGATCTGAACCGCAAACGCAAATCAATTTGACAGTTTATAGAAAACGATGAGTTGATTTCAATTGGGGTTTTATGGCGACCAAAACGAAAAGGTTATATGACGCCAACATAAATGAGCATTCCAGGCCAACTCTCCATTAACAAAATGACACAGTGAACATGAATTCGTGGGAGTTGGAGCGGCGGGGGCTGGATAAGCAATCAAGATGGGAACCACATGGGGCATATGAGCCACTGAAAATATACGCAAAGTTAACTACGTCAGCAATCTCCTGTTTCCATCAACTTGCTTGCATAACTTTGTCATCCCATTTTGTTTTCAACATCTATTTTGCATAAAGTTAGGGTATATAATCGAAACTTTACATACAGTACATGGTTATTGACCTTAAAATGTTAAAGTTTGTTGTTTCCTTACACAGGTGGAAGGTCGTTAAAGGTAGGTCAATGTTGAATATCTTAAATATGGGATTTAACATTAAAGGGTTGCATTTAGTTTTATATTGAGTTTATGCGTGTGTAAACATTTTCGAATCAAGAAAACTATGAATACACAATCGCGAAAACTCGGTCAATCCCGTTATTTTTTGGGATCCCGCTGCGAAGCAGTCTACGAGATGTTACGAATGTGTGAATACAGACAAAATAATTATATTTTAAATGTGTCCTTTGCATATTCTTGAATGAATGAATGGTGTTTTGCAGCACGTCGACACATAAATAGGTCAAACGCGAATGAAAACACATAAAACTAAAGAAATAGAAGTTATTAAAAAATAATGTAAAATATTATTTTTTCACATTCTTAAACAAATAAAATAATTGCAATCCTTATACTTCCACCCGTTTAATTGAAACTGCCATTTTTAATATGGGGGAACCACATGTAAAATAATATAGGATCTAAAGCTTAAAATCTCTTAAAACTGCTGCTACTTGCCAAGTACTTTGGTCAACATTTACCGTCTTTCTCAGTCTGGGGGCCTTTCCCAGCCCTCACGTTCTTGTTTTATATAAACGTATGTATAAAAGTCGAAAAGGGTATGTAACTTTCACAGAACACAACAAAAAACACGCATTAAAACAAACAATAGTTACAATGTCAATAAGCATGACATGTGACATCACAAACACAAACGGGTTGGCAAAAGGGCTACCCCGTTGGAACGGTCAGTGGCAAAAAGGCCGCTGGGGTTCATCGATGGGGTTCATCGATACTACTATACTGGAGTTCATGCTACGCTATGTCGTTGTTAACAGCATTTCACAGTGCCAAGATTCAATAATATTTTAAGTCAAAATGAAGACGATTCCTTAAAAGCGTTACGACAAAATCTCTCCCCAAGATGATTATTAGCTGTGTTTACCATATTTGGCGACGGTTTACTACGACGTGTATATTGTAATTATACCACCGTGTTTTCGCCATACCTTTCACAAATGGTGTCAGAAGTGGGATCGTTATGAATGACTTCGACTTCCAAATATGACATTACGAGTGATTTGATTATCACTGTCCGATAGCCTGATGACTGTTGTTTATGCTGTCAACGTAAATGTCTGTGCGACAACGCTGGCATGTGACGTTCCAAGTGTTTTACTTAACGCGGAAATAGACAAGTTTATTGAGCATATCGCACCGTATAATGCATTAATAATGTTCGGCAAACTTTAGGTAAGTACCGTTTGATAAGAGTTAGGCCAAAAAAAAAAAACCTGTGTTTCCGGTGGCCCGACCGACCCTAAAAACGTTTTTTGATTTTTTTTTATAAAAATATCAAAATAAAAAAATAAAATAAAAGAATTAAAAATTAAGTTAAAATTTTGTTCTAAACAATGGTTTATCACAATATATCGACGTAACTGTCATAACAGAGAAACTTTCAGTTGTAGCATCAACTTGTTTGGGGTTTATGAGATAAATACATGTAGAATCTCACAATATCTTGCTCAAAAAAAATAAAAAAATAAAAAAAATCCTACCGACCTACCATATTTGTTTAGAGCATGCAATAGGAAACACAGGGAAACACACCTTTTTTTTTTACCTTGGACTGTGCGGTACAAAGGTGTATGCAACACGGTTCTGAATGCTGCCGAAAAGTTCGGAATGCTTGCTGAATCTAACTAACAATCAAACTAATATTATGTAGAATCACATTAATTTTAATACACACCTTCAATGTAGGCTCAGATTAATGTTAATGCACACATTGAGCGTTGCAAGTATTTTTATACCCAGTTTAATGAGTATTTGTAGCTATAGATTAATATTCATTACATTCCAACAAAATCATCTTTACGATGCGCATTAAGGAAATAATTTAGAGCACATTATAGCTGAACATATGTAATTAATATTAAAGTTTGCAATGTGGCTCGCATCAAACATGTTTCTCTTTTACGACTTGTAGTATAAGACGATGAGTTAACGGCTTATATCTACCTAGCGATTGTATTGTAGTTCAACGGAGGCGATGCAGAAAAAACAAACAACACGTCTGGTAAAGACTACAGACGAAGATTTCTCCACGTGAACGTCTTTATTTTATGACAGCTGGAAAATAAAACAAACCAACAACTCAGCGAGTATATCATAATGCTATTTTGAACTTATGAATGTATTCATTTGAAAGAATCATTCAGTTTATTTGGTTGTTTATACTAGATATAGAGGGCTGGCGAGGCCCCGGGTTCAATCCTCCGTGGTGCCACTGAGTTTCGTCGGTGTGTTCTTGGGCAAGACACTTTCCCTTGGCCCCGTCCGTCGGATGGGGACGTAAACCGGGCGGTCCCGTGTCCCGTATCCTCCGACCATAGGAATCTATTCGATAATAAGAGTAGGGCACGGTTCCCGGATTCCTATGTATCCTTCCCCTCTCTCTGGGGCGGCTCTAAATAACCTATACTGTGTTGATGAGCCGTTAAATAACATTCAACAACTAGATATTAAGATATACAAAGCGATTTCCGATAATAACCCATCTACATCAACAGGACGTACATATGCCACTGAAGCTGGAATCCAGTACGTACATATGCCACTGAAGCTGGGATACAGTACGTACATATGCCACTGAAGCTGGGATCAAGTACGTACATATGCCACTGAAGCTGGGATACAGTACGTACATATGCCGCTGAAGCTGGGATCCAGTACGTACATATGCCACTGAAGCTGGGATCCAGTACGTACATATGCCACTGAAGCTGGGATACAGGACGTACATATGCCACTGAAGTTGGGATACAGTACGTACATATGCCACTGAAGCTGGGATCCAGTACGTACATATGCCACTGAAGCTGGGATCCAGTACGTACATATGCCACTGAAGCTGGGATACAGGACGTACATATGCCACTGAAGCTGGGATCCAGTACGTACATATGCCACTGAAGCTGGGATCCAGTACGTACATATGCCACTGAAGCTGGGATCCGTACATATGCCACTGAAGCTGGGATCCAGTACGTACATATGCCACTGAAGCTGGGATCCAGAGGCAGCGCTTATAAAACATATGCAATGTTTTTTTGTTTTTTTGTGTATGTTGTTGTTTTTTTCGAATTTTTAAATGTCTTCACACACTTATGTGATATTGTGTTTTATTGCTTAAATGAACTTATTCTAAAGCAGAACAAAAAAAATAGTCTGTTTAATTAAATAAATATGTCTGTTTTGATAAAAAAAAAAAATACCCATAATTCGATGTGGCGATGTAAATTAAACCCTTTGGCTCGTAGATTACAGTATGCCAATGCGCTCTTCCGAAGAAACGAGACGGTGAAATGTTATCATAGAAAGTGCAGAAAACTTCATCACTCCAAAGCAGTTGCGCTTATCAATTTTGTTGTATGTAATGTTCATTATCTCTCATCAGAAATCTCCTCTGAGTATATATCTGCAAGTATATTAAGACCAGAAATACGTATATATACCCGGAGTATTTTTCGAGGTTTAAAACTGTTACATTGATAGGGTTATCGGGCGAAATCTTCCATGGATAGGCTATAAAATCATTGTAGTTGTGTAAATCATAGGCACCACAAGGTGCGGAGTGCCAACATAGGTTTGACATAAGATTGGCAGCGGGAGATCCCAGATCAAGTCGTCAAATACTGTAAGGAAGATAAAAATATTTGATGGATCTATAAAATTCCGTTTAAGTCAGCGCAAGACATTTGTAGAGAGGGCATCAATGAAGGTATTTATCATTCAAACGTATTATGATGCAGTGGCATGGTCCTTTGATAACCCCAAAATGTGAATTTAATGAAATAATACAACTTACAACGAGTTTTATTTTACAAGCTATTGACGGTACAGTTGAAAGAGTGCGTCGAAACTGAAGATATCGAATATAGGTATAAAAATCAAACAGAATACGTAGGATTCGCAGAACACGGTCAACCAAAACACGCATGCAAAACATACACCAATCACAAGGAAAATAACCAAAATGTGCGAATACAAAACATGCAACAATCACAAGGAAATATATAAACAAAAATAGCGAATAAAAAACATACAACAATCACAAGGAAATATATAACCAAAAATAGCGAATACAAAACATACAACAATCACAAGGAAATATATAACCAAGAATAGCGAATACAAAACATACAACAATCACAAGGAAATATATAACCAAAATGTGCGACACAAACATAAAAGTGTTGACACTGGAGGTACCGCCTTGAAACGGTCAGTGGCAAAACACGCCTGTGTGTGTTTAAACCGGGTTCTAGGGTACGCCAAACTTCATTCTTACCCTATAGTCATCTAAATAAAACGGGATGGTGTAAATAAAGAAATCCCCTATATCCTCTAACAAGGTAGGCAACAAGGTAGGCAATATAAGTATAACACAAAGATAATCATGTATATATGAACATAAAAACAACAGCCTAGAGGGCTACAAAGCAAGTTATCAAAGACTTGGCAAAAGCCAGAGCAACAAGAGAATAAACAATTTAGGGCACAAACGAAAACGCAAACGAAACTCATCAAAGGATGCTGGCCTTGGTGTAAACATACTTGTTTTAATTAGGTGCACAGCGCATGCATATATACAACGACAACATACAAAGGATCGGAACGGAAGCATAATGCTTATTATGTTACTTTTCTTAAGATGCTACCATGCACAAGATCAAACCACGCAGTCAAATATGTCTTCTGCTACAAACAAACAAATGTGCTGACCTGTTACACTGAGTTTAATCACAATTACTTTTGATAGACAATTACTTAATGTACCAAGACTAGAAACTATCAATTTGGCACGGTCACCTAATCTTGTTTTAATCTCATTCGAAAGAACGAGACATAAAAACTATCGACGCTGAAAAGCTGTATATATCAGGTAAACAGCAAAGAGCAAAATGCAAAACAAGATATGTTTGAGACCATCCGTGCTCGTGTGTCCATCACACTTGAAGCTGTCAGATGGAAAACAGCATGTGGATTTCGAATTACACGGGATATTACAGCTTTGAAAATTCCTGAAGATGTAAGGTGAATGTCCGAGAAATCAATGTTCTGGTAAATATAGTCAACAGATCACTCTCGTTACTAAAACATTTTACTCTATATATTATAGTCTAAAAAGTTTAAATTCTGCGTGCGTACGTGCGTGCGTGCGTGTGTGCGTTCGGGAGTGTATATGTATGCTTGTGTTACTAACTTTTAGACTCGTTCTTTATCATTGTTTATCTGCTGTTTAGGTTAGGATAAAAAAAAACTTTGTTTTAGTAACTTACGTGTATTTGATTTTATGAGGGTATTTCGGTTTAAAGATGAATGGCCACCCTATTTGTAGTATTATCAATTAAAAAAATTAACTCTTAAACATCATATGAACATTTCTTGATAGTATCGGAGAGAAACATATATTGAAAACCGTTACTAAGCATGTAAAAATAAGTAATATTTGCATGACGTAGATATTACTTTTACCACTGCGTGACTGCACGGGGAAATGAGGTAGATCTGAATTGCATACATTCTATTGCCAGATAATTCATAAATATAATTACCTGTGGATTAATTTACCTGTTCAAAGTTTTCTACGTCATCAAATAAAATATTATTCTCGCTTTTCACGGATATTGCAATGTGTGAATTGTTAATATATATTGTTGTGTATTGATTTCGATTTAAATAAACATAAACATGTTCAAGAAACAAAACATGGCCGGAGAACTTCAAGGAGAGTCAACCAAAATGACTGAAGAGTTAGTATTAGTACACGATTACAGAAAGTGTAATCGCACACAGTCATGGTGAGGATCCCTGGATCCCTAAGCCATTATTCTTAACACTGACTTATGTCACCATTCAGTTTCCAGTTTCCTAATTGTTACCTAGATTATGTAGTAAACATCAAAGACTGCAGAACGTCGAACATGCGATGTTATAATCAAAGTACTAAAAGTACAGAGCGGCGTAGGTTGGTCGAAAGAGGATTTACTGTCTAGATCCTTTGTCATGTTGAAGAGGCGTGAAAGAAGCAGAATGCGTTGCATTTGTTTTGTTATATTTCTATTGAAACAAAGTTATGCCATTTGTGTGAAGAAGCCTGCCAACAGTTATAAAAAGTAAAAACGTTTAAGTTTAACTCGAACAAAAATGGTCGCGTATCCTTTCACATCCCATTTATAATAAATATACATTTTATTTAAAATGACCTACTAGTATCAGAAAGAGTTTTTGGGACAATTTGAAACGCATTTACAATTAAACAGATGCTGTAAAACATAGTATCACAGTATAAAAATAATCCGTATGAAATCCTCACAAGTATACGCAACAACCAATTCATTGGAGAAAAATAGAATTATAAGTAATCAGAAACTACTCAGAAACCAAAGGATGGATAGACAATAATATTCCTCCAACTTTGAGTGAGTGTCGTATGAAAGAAAGGAGGAATACAATTTAAACAGCAACTGTTGCATTCATAAAACACAGTCACCCCCAAAACACGCATACAACACGCATACAACACGCATCCAACACGCATACAACACAAAAAAAACAATACCAAAGGAAAATATAAGCAAAGTATGCGACACCACAAACATAAAAGGGTTGACAATTGGGGTACCGCCTTGGAACGGTCAGTGACTTAAAGGCCAATGATGGTTTAAACCGGGTTCTTGGGTATATCAAATCTCTATCCAATAGGCGGAAAAGCATCCGACACCACAAACATAAAGGGGTTGGCAATTGGGGTACCGCCTTGGAACGGTCAGTGGCTTAAAGGCCACTGAGGGTTTAAACCAGGTTCTTGAGTGGGTACACAAAACCTCTCTCCTGGAAAACGAAATAAAGAAATCCTCACCTGGATGTATCCTGTACAAACTTTCAGCATTTACAGGCAATTCAAAGTATATAACACAGAGAGGATCATGTATATATGAATATAAAAAACCTAGAACGCCTACATTAATATTTTAAAAAACAGTTTGATACGTTCGACAGTAAGTCACACGACGGTACAAATTTATATGTTATAGGCAAAGTTCCAAGATATGTGCACAAAGCATACTGGCAATAATTGCGACAAAGCATTTAAGAACTAGAACAAAGATTCGATCATATAAAACAAGCACGTTCTTCTACAACAGAGGCAATTGTAAATGACTGTAATAACGATGATATCAAGATGCAGATAAATAAGTCGTAAAGACCGAAGGAACGAAAATGAACGTTTTAGTAGCGGGATAAATTGTGTTCCATTAGGTGGTAACATGTGTTGTTTGTTACACGGCGTTCGCATGATGTACGATCAAAGCGGAATTCCATAGACAATTAAAGTGAAGAAGCGATTGAAATTATTGTGTCTAGCATCCTCGACAAGAGCACTACACTAGAATATACTACAGTTAAGTATGTTTTGAACGCCAGAGATTTATATATACAAAACAGGCATTTTTTTCTCTATAATGATCCTGCGGCATATATTTTGTGTAATTGATTTTCCAGATCCATATATAATTATATGCTTTAGGTCTGTTACTAGTTCGCCTCGTATATAATTATATGCTTTAGGTCTGTTACAAGTTCGCCTTATAGATGCTATACGGTTACAACTGTGAATGTATGAATGAGCGCATGTTTTTGTCACGCTTTGATGTTACATGCTAAATAGAGGTTATGTGATTGTATATCTATCCATCATACTATTTAAGTCGAGACCTTCGTGTGTTTGTTGTAAAACCATAACAGTGTGAAATTAATGATCTCTCAGTACGCATTCGGTTCAAAGAACTAAACTATTATATATGTTTTGTCGAAACTCGGCACCATTATCTGTTCTTAGTATCGGGTATTGTTTACAGCAGATTAACGAATCGCTTATATGTGCCCAGTTAAGCTTGATTCCGCAAATATAGTCCGATAGCGACATTTAATTGATTAATATATTTGTTTCAAAAAAAGGGCTCCAAATGTGTCGACTATTTATCGTTCAAGACACGCTGTTTATCATACAGCACGCGTGTCGTACATGACCCGTTGTTTATCATTTCAGGATGCGCTGTTTATCATTACAGGATGCGCTTTTATCATACATGAGGCGCTCATAAAGGAAACGCGTTTTACAATACAGGTGGCGCTGTTTAGCATGCGTGACGCTCTGTTTATCATACATGACACTCGGTTTATCATACATGAGTCACTCATACAGGACATGCTTTTTGCCATTCACAGCTGGCGCTGTTTAGCATACATGACACCATGTTTATCATTAAGGACGCGCGTTTTATTATACAGGACGCGTTGTTTATCATACATGATGCTCTGTATATCACATGTTGCATGCCATATATTTCTATGTGTTGGAGGCTTCTACATACCATGTACTTTTATAAATGAAAGTGATGCTCTGCATGCCATGCACTTCTGTAAGTGTGCCATGTACTTCTATCACTGTTGGCGACCCTCTGCATGCCATATACTTCTGTTAGTGTTGGCGACTCTCTGTATGACATGTACTTCTGTTAGTGTTGCCACCCCCTGTAGGCCATGTACTTCCATAAATGTTGGCGACCGCCTGACTTGTATTTCTATAACTGATGGCGTTCTTTCACATGTCATTACTTCTATAAGTGTTGGCAACCCCCTGTATGCCATGTACTTCCATAAGTGTTGGCGACCGCCTGACTTGTATTTCTATAACTGATGGCGTTCTTTCACATGTCATTACTTCTATAATTGTTGGCAACCCCCTGCATGGCATGTACTTCCATCAGTGTTGTCGATCCTCTGCATGCATGGCATGTACTTCCATCAGTGCTGGCGAGCCTCTGTATGCATTGCATGTACTTCCATCAGTGCTGGCGAGCCTCTGTATGCATGCCATGTACTTTCATGAGTACTGTCGATCCTCTGCATGCATGGCATGTACTTCCATCAGTGCTGGCGAGCCTCTGCATGCATGCCATGTACTTCCATCAGTGTTGTCGACCCTCTGTATGCATTGCATGTACTTCCATCAGTGTTGTCGATCCTCTGTATGCATGGCATGTACTTCCATAAGTGCTGGCGAGCCTCTGTATGCATGCCATGTACTTCCATCAGTGTTGTCGATCCTCTGTATGCATGGCATGTACTTCCATCAGTGCTGGCGAGCCTCTGCATTTATGGCATGCACTTCTATACACAAGTGTTGGCGACCGCTTACATGCTATGTACTTCTATACGCGATTGCACCCTCTGCATGCCGTGCACTTCTATAAATGTTGGTTTGCCCTTTGTTGCCACGAACTTCTATAAGATCCTTATTAAGCTTTATTTGATACAGATATACATTTCGTAGCAGACGTCTCATATAAGTTCCTCTAGTGATTCATGTATTACAATAGATTTGGATACGTTTCAACCCCCTCCGGGAATGTATGCATTCCTTCTACAGCCAACTCACTCATAGAGGTATGCCGATTTACTTATCGATTATTTTAACAATTTTGAGTCGATAAATTGTAATTGGTGTAGATAAATTGTTGAAAAGTGTAAAGTGTGAATTGAATTTAAAAACGATTTTCTTATCTGTTCAGTATTTTTTAACTGTCTGCAAGCGGAATTCGAGACTTGTAGGCATGTTAATGTGTAATAAAAAAGGTGAGTAACAATTTAGCTCACAGTTGTTCGTGTTCTGTTTTGTTCAAACCGTTCATCCCTACATTTATAAAATGGATGTTTTACTCTTCTTTAAGGAGGCTTGCTACCAGATTTTCCAGAATTAATATTGCCCAGACGTTGAATATGTGTATGACAAGGTGAGAATTAATGTTCTGCCAAATGAAAGTGTTGGGTAAAGTTTAGTAAATGTATATTTCCTATCAACCAATAAACGAAGTTTGTTTTACGGTTGTAAACAAAGAACAAATTCAGCGAAACTATTTGTTACATATAAGAAGTGTTATTGATGCAAAATGTCGGTGTGCTCAATGTAAATTTCGAGAGGTGTGAAGGTTTTTCTGTGTTTACACGTGTTACAATAAATTCTAATTTTAGAAAGATTATGGTGTTAAGTATGGCTTATTAGTCGTATATAAATTATCTCTTCTATTTTAAAACACAACTGTGGAATATTCAAAATCACCATTCTCATTTTACATCCATTCTGGAGGCATATCCCTTTAAGTTGGGTCTTAATCGGGGTGAAAGGTTGTTTTTAATTCGATAACTTACTGTAGATTCCATATGTGATACTGCAGAAAAGTATTGCAATACTACTGTAATTGATATTATTTAAACAGTTAAGGTGAGCAAATCGCAATGTCAAATATGTGCGCTAAATCCCCTATTTATTACATCATTCACGCTAACCAGTAATAGATTTTTAATGAGTTTTAAATTAACTGTGCTCTCCGACCAAATATCATTAGCTAAACCAGTAGCATGTTGAACGGTGATTAGGACACCATCGATATGTATACTGAAGTATTATCGGGTGTATCTACAAGATATTTATCTGACAGCTTTACAAATTACAAGTGTAAATGACTTATGTCTGTATTGGAGATGTAGTACTTTAAAACACAGGTTACTGTATCAGTGTTGGGAACTAAAAAAAAATATTACCAAAATAAATAAATTAATTTTAATTTTTTTTTTTTTTTTAAAAATGATCTCTGTGACATTTTTTCAGGAAAACTTAAAACATGTTTGTTTTCAACAAATAACACGAATATTTAATTTTTTTAGTTCCCAACACCGATACAACAACATATGCTTTAAAAATGGTAAATGTTCCTGGGGATACATTTTCCTGGACTTCGTGGAACACTCAAACTACGAAATAAAAATGTTCAACACAAGTTTTACTTTTCAAAATAGTGTCGTCTGCAGATGTTACCTTCTGCTTGTATAAACTGGAAGTTATGGAAAGTTATAATCATTTAAAGGTAATATATTCAACTTCTCTAACGGGGACACGTTTGTCCCACGAACTTCTTTTCACGAAAAACCACGAAATGGTATCCCAACAATAGATTCTATTCCACAATATATTGTAATGTGTACTCCATGAACTTCCATCTTTAATATTACAAAAACGACCCTCCTTTGAGATTTCCCCCACGCAACAAAACAAAATTTAGTTGCCGTGTCATTTTTTTAGTTGTTATTATTTTTATTACTACCTCACACATTAGGCCTATCGCTTGCTAATATGGTAATACTACACCTAATCTGTACTATGACAAAGCAGCCTTCATATACTTTATTATGCTTATTAATTCAACAAAATGTCGAAGTTTACTGATACAATTCGTTTAACTTTAATATATGCATGAAATGCATGTCATGTGTCCATCGTTACGTGTGTTTCGCATAAATAAGCATTATTGCCATAATTAGTTGATTGATTACATTTTAAAGAAATTAAATTCCAAGGCGACATAGCCAATATAAAAGTATGTTTTTCATAACAGAAGATAAATCATATTTTAATCTTTTATAATTTGATAACATATTATATGGGAGTAACTGTGCCTTTTAAGATATTTTTTCCACTTAACAAACTATTTTTCCCTCGTCAGCTTCCTGATTTTTGGTGGTGAAAAAATGCATAAACAGACTAAAATATACGTGTGATGATGAAGGTGATATGAAATGGAACCATGCAAGATCTTAAGTTTATACAGCATACGTTTACAAAACAGTTTGTATGTAGTATTCACAATAAAAAAAATCGTACATTTTGAGTCACGTCAATTTTTTTTTAATTTTTTTTACTAACGCTGATAAAATATTTTACAAGTAAATACATACCAATTTGCAGAACGGGACCGAAAACTGACGAATCTCCCTGAATTGTCGTGCAGTTCCAACGTCTAAATCTAAACTGATATTGGCACTCTCTGATCCCCATTTGAGCTCCACGCCCTATGCTGGGCATGTGGTCATGATACAAGGTACACAGTTTTTGTTGTCCTAGCGATAAGCCCTTCAACTGAACGCACATTGTTTTTGTTCCCACTATGTACAAATTTGGATTTTGTAACACATCCAATCCGGCACCACTCATCCCGAGGCTCCTGAAATAGATTATAATCACATATTGAAATATTCTATATATACATAAACCCTAGCGGCCTGTTTGTCACTGACCGTTCCAAGACGGCCCCCTATTGTCGACCCTTATATGTTTGTGGTTTTGCGTACTTTGCATCTTCTTTTCCTTGTAATTGTTGTTTGTTTTTGTGTTTTTGTTCTTTTCGAATGCGTGTTTTTATTTTTTCAAATACGTGTGTTTGTTCACTGTGTTCTATGCAAATTTTTACAATGGCAAACCAAAGATCTCTCCCTAAAATTATGAAGAATTCTCAAGTCACATGCATATAATGTATCATGATTGGTTCATGCTTATGCCAGCAAACGCACGTATGTGAACTTAAAGAATTATTATTTAAAAACATCTTACGTTCTATTGAAAACTTACTTTCTATTATTGTTAATCTGTAAAATAAGTTCATTAAGGTTTCGTTAACTATATACATGTACTGCGATATACATGTGTGCAAAAACTACTAACACATGTACTGCTGCCATCTAATCATATTGAAATCAATAATTGTATTATTTTTAAACATGTTCATGGGCCATATTTGGCTTAAACAATAAAATATATTCTATTCTATTATATTCAATAAATGTTCCCAGTTCGTTCGACTGTTATACATACGTTAAGACTAAAAGCGTATGTAATGAAATGCTATTTATCATGTTTGTTCAACTTGTATACATGCTTTTCGGAATGCATGTTTTGGTTGACTGTGTTCTATTAATGTTTCGTGTTTGTTCGACTTTTATACATGCTTTTAGACTAACAGTTTATATACTGAACAAAAAAAGAAACTTCCGCATTTCAAGCTGTGATTTGCATACGGTTGACTTTGTTACACGTTGTACACAAATCTAGATATAATTTCATCATTATATACTTATCACTCAATCATTCTGATCAATATTAATAATCATCAAAAACCAGAGTTAGTGTGTTGCTGCTAAAACATGTTTTATTCAAATTGCGAAATCACTATATTTGTATTATAAAGGGAGGTAATCTGAAAAATTCATTCTTGAAAGCTGTATGGCGCAAAAGTGAGTGAACAGGTCAACTTACTTTCTCCGTCTTTTTGGTGCTGTGGTTCTCTTCTGTTTATTTCAATAGAACAAAACTGTGTTAAATCAAAGTTTAAACCACAAGACCCGGAAATGCTGTTTAAACCAAAACAAGGGGAATAACTTTGCGTACAAGTTTGATTCAAGGAAAATTGTTTTCATGACAGTGCTGGTCTTTTAACAAAGGTATTAACCTATAAGACCAAACAAAATATATTTTCATTGTGTCTACATGTATGGGTAAAGTTGCGGAAGTTTCTTTTTTTGTTGAGTATATAATGAAATGTTATTTATTATACGAATTTAATGACATATAATGTATGTTATAATGATTGGGATAGTATTTATTTAAAAGGATTAGGACATAGGTATTCGGCGCGTAATTTGGTCACTACTACCCCCCAACACCACCACTCACAAAAAACAAAACAAAAACAAAACAAAAACAAAACATCATCCAAAAAGTCATTTCATAACATTTTAAAACTTTCATGAATTTTTTTTTTTTTTAGGAAAGTTTTAAAATGTTAGAATTATTTTTTTTTAGGAAAGTTTTAAAATGTTATGAAATTACTTTTTGAATGATGTTGTTTTTTTTGTTTGGTTTTTGGTGGTGGGAGGGGGGGTGGGGGTTAGTAGTGACCAAATTACGCGCCGAATACCTGTGGATTAGGACATGTTATGTATCTTCACACAAGAAGGCATTCGATTGAGAAGGGTGGTATTTTGTACACACTCTAGTTTGACTTTCACAACCAAGACGTATATTCCTTGTTTGGTCAATAGCTTAGTAAGACTTTCTTGGGTCACAATTACTGGTTGGATAATCTTAACATGTTATAATTAACGCTAATCCCATTAATCAAGTATGCATTACAATAAGGATAAGCTAGAGATAAAATAAAATAGGGATTATTGCATTATATCTCTGACCATTGCTTGTCGTCTTCCGATGTTTTACATAACGGGTAATATCAAAATAAATGAAGCGCCATATATTCGCCTATTGCAATCCCTAGCAATGCGTTCGTTATAGATCAACAATACAGAGTTTGTTCACAAATGCCTATATTGAATTTTCTCAAAAGTCTCTGCCCATTTCATATCGCTTTCCCATGTTTTACATAACGGGCAATATCAAAATAAATGAAGCGCCATGTACAAGCGACTTCATTATTCGCCTATTGCAATCCCCAGCAATGCGTTCGTTGTAGATCAACAAAACACAGTTTGGTGACAAATACCCATATTGAATTTTCTCAAAAGTCGTGTCTTGTTATTGAAACAATCTATATAGAGCATTTGTCTTTAAATATGTATGCATTGTTAATAGCAAATTAGTAATTATCTCCAGCCTGCAATGAAACCTGTTCCAGTCTATAATTTATTGATCTTATTACATAAGGATGAACGTACAACTAGAGTAGCAGACGATCAGCAAGCATACCGGGATGACATGTTTAATAAATCTTTTGCCGCAAATATGAGTGGATGTTTTTGTCAAAGACATTTACATCAGTTTATGTCAGGTTCTGTTTATCACCTGCCTAATGAGAGGCTGTCATTAGAGTTATCAGCCGTGAGTCTGCAAATGTTCATTGTCTGGAGGCAAAAGAGAGGAAATAGAAAAAAATGTCGGAAACTATTAAAAGCCTTTAAAACCGTTTTCGTTTACGACTAGTGATAGACGAATGATATTATTTGTAAATGTCTGGCTTTATAAATAATTTTGGGAGCCTGTTTAACGTCTATATTTTTAATTCACATATCGTTGGTTGATTATACATAAAGAGATCTAGAAGAATTGAATTGAATTGAATGTTGTTTAACGGCTCAAAAACACAGTATAGGTTATTTAGAGCCGCCCCAGAGAGAGGGGAAGGATACATAGGAATCCGGGAACCTGCCCTACTCTTATTATCGAAATGATTCCTCTGGTTCTTTAACGTGCTCGGAGGATAGACCGATACACGGGACCGCCCGGTTTACGTCCCCATCCGACGGACAAGGCTAAGGGAAAGTGTCTTGCTCAAGAACACACCGACGAAACCCAGTGGCACCACCGAGGATAAAAACCCGGGGCCTCCGGTTACAAATCCGCCGCGCAACCGACTGCGCCATGCCAGCTCGAAATGTGGCCATGGGTGAGATATTCAGATCATGGATTTGTCAAAACAGTTGGCCTTAAACCCCTGGACCACAGGACAATGTCAGATTGCTAATGGCAGCATGTGCATCTGGGTCAGCTTTATAAGTATCTTAATAAGTTTAATGTCTGGGAAATCGTCAATGGACATTTTGCATGTTTTTATTCCGATGTAAATGGAGGGTGGGCCTGCAATGCTCATTCCAATTGCCGCCATATTACCTTTTTGTGTTGACATGCTGTAAATGCCAATCTAATGAGATAAATGGGACCGATAAAGGTACGTGATCGGCAGCAGGTTGTTGGCACTAAAGATGTCAAGATATCATAAAAAAATGACAAATATGCGTATGCATATTCATGTAGGATGTTACATATAGCATGTAAATAAATGTAACGTCTATTGAACAATCATTGACTTTTCTTGGTTTAGTAACCCTTGACTATTCCCTGTTAGGTTATATCATTTGAGCAGGCTTTTCTCGGTTTGGCTATATTAAACAAGCGTAGGCTTTCCTCTGTTTAGTTGCACTTTTTGAACCGGCATAAGCTATTCTCGGTTTCGAAACATCAATTGAACGGTCATTTGCTAATCTCGGTTTAGCTAAACCCGTTGAACAGTCATTAGCAATACTAGGTTTAGAAACATTCTTTGACCGGTCCCTGACTGTTCTCAGTTTAGATACATCTGTTGAACAGTCAGTAGCTGTTCTCAGTTTAGATATATCTGTTGAACAGTTAGTAGCTGTTCTCAGTTTTAGAAACATTCTATGACCGGTTATTGGTTGTTCTCAGTTTAGATACATCGGTTGAACAGGCGGTAGCTGTTTTCAGTTTAGATTCATCCGTTGAACAATCAGTAGCCTTTCTCAGTTTTAGAAACATTCTTTGACCGGTCATTGCTTGTTCTCAGTTTAGATACATCCGTTTAACAGTCTGTAGCTGTTCTCAGATTTAGAAACATTCTTTGACCAGTCATTGGCTGTTCTCAGTTTAGATACATCTGTTGAACAGTCAGTAGGTGTTTTCAGTTTAGATACATCCGTTGAACAGTCAGTAGCTATTATCAGTTTTAAAAACACTCTTTGACCGGTCATTGATTGTTCTCAGTTTAGATACATCCGCTGAACAGTCGGTAGCTGTTCTCATTTTTAGAAACATTCTTTGAACGGTCATTGGCTGTTCTCGGTTTTAGAAGCATTCTTTGACCGGTCATTGACTGTTCTCGGTTTTTTAGAAGCATTCTTTGACCGGTCAATGGCTGTTCTCAGTAGAACAGTCAGTAGCTGTTCTTGGTTTTAGTATGCGTCTCCGAGGCCGAATGGTTAACGGCGTTGGGTTGTAAGCCTTCGCCTTCCACCGCTGCGGGTTCGAATTCCACTTGGAGCTCGGCTTGTAAGTGAGGAAGTGTCGATTCTTACGGATTGCGGGAGGTGTACAGTACTGGTTCTACCCAGGAAAAGTTGGTGGTCTGCCTCCACCACAAAAAATCGACCGTCATATATAACCTTACATGTGTTGAAAATGACGTAAAACACCTTATAAACAAACAAACAAACAAACTTGGGTTTTAGTAAGTTATCGAAGATAAAATATCTTACAATGCAAAACAATTTGCATCGAATATAAAGGTATGAATGTAGAAAACCTAAAAGCTGCGTGTGTCTTTTTGTCTTGCAATAAGTTGTCATTTATTTCTTTTCTCCGTGTCACTTCAATCTCTTCAGATAAAATTAAATTGATCCTTGAAACTTCAAATTTAATCATAGAGATTTTCGGTTAATAAATAGTATTTTCAGTCAATTAAGGTAAATGTCATCTAAGTCTATAATATATACTCAGTTGCAAAAGAAAGGACACATTGAACATTTTACTTTACACCCTATCCTCTTTATCAAGCGACAGTCTCTAAATGATTCGACCTATTGAAAAACAAATGACAACATGGTATTGGCAATGGAATGATAAACACTTTGGTACCAAATATGGTATATTCATTTTAAAATTTGTCAATTTAAATCTAAACAAAACTCAGTGTCCACTTTCTTTTGCAACTGAGTATATATGAAGTACAGCAGCAGTACATTTAGCCTTCGTCTCCACAACAAGTATGCAAATGGTTGTTCGTCGTTTTGTTGTAGCTTAATAAAATTTACACAAATTGCAGGTTTGTGTTCCCATGCTGTGCTACGAGGGCATTCCGTAATTGTTCGTTGAAACCGATGTTTAGAACAGTTAATGTCTTAATTTACCGCTTGTAGAAAATATGTAATTCCGACATAAAAATGTGGTGAGAAACCGGTATTAAGTGTGATGTATGTTTGAATATTTATTTACTGTTAAATGGCTGGGGATGGGTTAATGGTTGATGTTGATTTTATAATGAACAAATGATTTTGGGTTTGAATGACGTGTCGTGTTTGGTGCACGCAGTGTTTTTTTACAAATGTATATTTTGAAAATAGTTTTAGATGGTTGCTGTAATTTATAAAATACTGTCATTTTCGTGATTTCATCTGCATAATATGCTGATTTTATAGTCATGGAAAGAAACACTTCAGCGGTAAAGAAAGAAGAAATACTGCAAAAGAATATAAAACAATCAATAAAGCCTCTGTGCTCCCCATTAATCATGCTTTTCGTGGGGGTCTAAGAGTTTGAATTAAAATAAAATTGAATTATAACGCTATATGATAGTCTAAAGGCCTAAAAAATAATGAATGAATCTAAAAATATTTTAACTGTTTAAAAGGAAATTGATTCTACACAGAAATATGTGCTATCCTACGTCAGGCATCCGAGGGTTAATTTGAATTTTTGCGCCAGATTTCGTTCAAAAACCTTAATTTTAAACATGAAGAAAACAGTACTAACACCATGGTCTGATTGATATGACATTCTGATCTTTGATAAGAACATTTAAATCAAAAGTAAGATTCTTCCGAAAAATCCTTGGTTCATAAAGCTTCTTCGCAATAGCTTAACTTAAGTCAAGTTTTAACAATTTGTTCAACACATTTTACTACCTATTTAAGACATTTTCTTGATATTGTTAATAAGGTTATGGATAAATAAAACCTACTGCTACATATGTATCTTAAAATATATGGTTTGTAGTGTCCCTGAGAGGTTAATAAGGATATTTAAAAATATGTAAAAATCTTAAATTTTGACCTAGGTCATATTTTCCACTTAAGTTGCTCTATGAATACGGGCCCTGTTGTATCCGCTTTAAAACAACAACATTTTCAGTGAGAATATGCAGTATACATTTTTTTGTATGCGAAAATGTATAAGTAAAACAGCTGTGCGTTAAAGTAGCTATTCCGCCAACAAAGCCAAATGTTATAACATACGTGGACCGTTTCTAAACCTATTGACAATAAGGTATATATATAACTTACATAATTTGAGAATCCAAACTCTATAGACACCGTATAAATGACTTTAACCAGAGAGGCCAAATCCCAGAATTAAGAGTTACCAACTAATAATTCATCTTACACATATTCAATCACGGATGTTTTGAGAATCCGTGAAAATGCCTATACTTTTAATCGACACATATACATTATTAAATCACCTGAAGACCTGGGTAGAGTTTTGACGGTTTTGTAATGTAATGTTAACGCTGTTTGGCGGGTTAGTTTCTTTAAGGTTAAGTATCTAACTGTTTTAGACGGATTTGATTTAATTGTGGTATTACAGAGTGTTTGCAAATATTCCTTTTTTTTCTTTTCCTTTACACGTCAAAATTGTAATACCCTGAAATCTCAAGAGGGATTTTCAGTATAATACCTTTAAGCCCCTTCAGATTTTTTTGATTCGCGTTTGACATTTTTGAAAGTCATCACTAAGTTATTTAAGGAATACCAATATTTACTCGGTGCAGTGCCGCGAGGGTTACCCACTTTTACACGAGGCATTTTTATGAAATGTTTATGACATATTTACTCAGTAATTTGCACTCTTGCTTTACGAGGCTTTAAAATCGTTTCTTCGCTTCTGGGAGTTTTCTCCGATAACCGGAGTTTAATTATCAAAAATCATTTCACCCCATGCGGTTTAAACAAAACTGACGAATACCCGATAATTGAATTCTTTAATGTATTCAACTATTGTAACAAATTAGGGTTTCAATTGATATTAAAAATAGGTAGGTATATACCAGAAGTCATCACACCGAGGTTTCTTTAGACAGTTAAATCCATAAAATATTTTGAGTTTAGATTAGTTATAAAGATATTCAGACACAATCTTGAACCATGTGAAATGATTTATTTTGACAGTTAACGAATGGTGCGTGTTCTAAGGAGGTCCTTATTAGCTTGTTTTGTTTAAAGTTGTAACTTCAACACCCGACTGTTGCATTTAGGATAAAAATGTCTAGGGCAAACGAGAGATTAATGGACATTCTGGTATAAAAATGATTGACAATTTGCCAACATTGAAACTGATCATTTCAAATTTACAATTTACAAGATTTTGCGATAACATGTCAAATCCTATAAACAGGAAACTAATCTCTGAGATAGAAGTAGGATGAACATAGTCCCAGGCTTCAAAGGACTCTTGCAACAATGTGTGTGTTAAAGTGTCCAAGGAGGCACAACAATACTGCCGGCGTCGCATCATACGTTTAAAGTTCTCCGGCCATATTTTGTTTCATAAACAAGTTTATGTTTATTTAAATCGAACTCAATACACAACAATAGATATTTACAATTCACGCATTGCAATATCTGTGAAAAGCGAGAATAAGATTTTTATGATGACGTAGAAAACTTTGAACAGGTAAATTAATCCACAGGTAAATGCATTTATCAATTATCTGGCAATCGTTGTGCAGCTATACAATTCAGATTTACCTCATTTTCCCGTGCAGTCACGCGTAAAAGTAGTATCTACGTCAAGCAAATAATACTTATTTTTACATACAACTTAGTAGCGGTTTTAAATATATGTTTCTCCCCGAGACTATTAAGAAATAGTTATTTGATGTTTTAGAGTTAAAGTGTTAATTGATAATACTACAAAAAGGGTGGCCTTTCATCTTTAAACAATGTTAGTCTTGATCATCTTCGACGCTTGATCTTAAACACAAACGTATTGACCCTTTTTGCAGGGAATTTTGTTTGTATGGTGTTTTAGTGTTTTACGTCATTTTCAACACATGTAAGGTTATATAATTTATGACGGTCGATTTTGTGTGGTGGAGGCAGACCACCGAATTTTCCTGGGTACAAACTACAACCAGTAGAATCGAAACCGAAATAGTCTTGGCCATCTTCGACGCTTGATTGTAAATACAAACGTCTTGACCGTTTGTGCAGAAACAAGTTTGAAACTGGAAGCGCATGACCGTAATTATTTTTTTGTTTTTAAAGTATTTTGGACCATCCGCATATAATGATGACGTTTCCCTCTTTGTTTATTTATTAATTTAGTATCTTCCCGCCGTTCTGTATATCTTGGCTAGAAGGTGCGTCTATATCAGCCAATCAGAAACGATACCAGAATCTCGGTAAACGTCAAAACAATTTTAGAAGAACTGTTCTCGACGTTTGTCTTGAGAATAAGCAACCAACACAGATGATCTAGACTTAAACCGAAACCACATGTCCGTAACTGACTGTATGTGTGTGTGTGTGTGTGTGTGTGTGTGTGTGTGTGTGTGTGTGTGTTTTATTAAAGTATGTTTGACCATCCACATTTAGTTCGTCGATGTATTAATGAAGTTTTCCACTTGTTTATTTAAACATTTATAAACGAGTCGAGTGCATTTTTTTCTGCCGTTCTGTCTGGTGTATCTGACATGTTGCAGTGCGTGCGAGAGTGCGAGCGTGCTTAAGGGCGTATATGTGTGTGTTCAGTATCCATAAGATTAACACCTGAGCTAAACATGATATACAAAAGGACAACGACATAAATTCATAAATGTGTTATGTGGGATTGTGCCTCTTTATCTATGTGCCAATCTTTAGGGACTTTATCTCGTCAAAATGTACATTAAATACATTTTAGCATTCCCTTTCATACTCATCAATAGTATTTTATTGAGGTTTCATGTTTTGATGTTTACTCATATTCAATGAATTATTACGTATTAATATATAGATAATTGAAATAAATACCTTCATTTTTTCTTACTCTCCAATTGGCAATTTATGAAAAGGTCCCTACGTTTGAAGTGCACTTTGAAGTTTGCATAACTGATTTTATAAAGTGTTTGTATTGTTCATTTAAATTAAATGTCTGACTCTATACATCCGAATTACTATATATATATATAAGGTTGTAGTCCGAGTACTAGACTAACAAACGCACAAAATAGGTTCTTCACCTTTGAGTTACGAAACTGTATATTGCATTATTTTTTTCGGTATATGTCCCCCTGGAGTCTGGAAGTATTGGTATCTTTTAAAAAACACATATAACCTGTTTGTAGATGTATACCTATTTAATTTATCATGCAATGAATGATTCTACTATACAAATACAGCTACTTCCTATTATCCTAATATTTTCCGCCCAGCTGCTGTATTATGGTAGTTGGGTACATGTGCTTTTGTTCGACGACTTAACGAGTCATAAATCAACCATTTGAACTACACATATACACATTGATGTTTTATACGTACCAATTTAGGAATGCGATGCATTATCAAAAGAAAGTAGTTTTCATTTGTCTATTTAACGGCCGGGGGTTGTTTTTTTTGGCCAAGGTTACGTCCCTTGACATTAAATCCTCCATTTGTATTTTGACCTCAGCAGACGTGAGTTGTTGTTGCCATTGTTTTTTTCAGGTAAATTGTGTTATTTCATACAGGTTACATGATAAAAAAAATTACATGTTTAATAAATTAGAATTTCAGTTGTATTTTGGCTCATATAAAAAATTGGTAAATACTCGCCAAAGGCTCGCACTTATCACTTTTCTTGCTCTCTCCAAAATACAGCTAAAATTCTAACTTACTATGTAATTCTTAAGTTCAAGTTATGTATCATACATCCGGCATATGTCAGTGTCCCAGTATGTCCGACAGAATACACAAATTCCGTTTTTGTAACATATTTGGATCACATGCCGGACCATTATATGAGTTTATAAAAAAGCATTTTGGTTTTTTGTTGTATTCATACCCGGGTACTAGTTTCAAAAATCATTATATATTTGCGTATTAGTCAGATGTGAAATAAAAAGGTTATTTAACAGTACTCGCCCAAAAATGAATTCTGTCTGTTGAGTTTTCGTCCAAACTAAGTTTTCTACTCAGTAATGCAACATAACCTTGTGTCGCGTTTGTTTCATTTAATTTCCCTTGTTTATAGATGAGGTAATATGAAGTGCATACATTATAACTGTTTTGCCTCCAAAGTTTGCAATACTTTCACACAGCTAATGTTTGTTTTAGAAACCATACCATAGTATCCTAAACATTAACAGTGCAACAAAGCGAAAGCGTTATCTCTTGTTTACTAACTATTTAAGAGCTTAAAACAGTATATATCCATTGCAATCAGTATATTCCCCAACACCATTTGATAATTAATAACACTTCAATCCTCAGTGCGTGTTATATTTGTTCTTTGCTTTTACAGAATGTCATTGCATCCTATGGTAATACTTTCGCGACAATTTCTAGTGATGCACACGCTGGTAAATGAACTGGATGATGTTCATGACGGGTGTGTTACAGTGTTATACAATGGATCACCATCTGGTGCTAAGCTAAACAAAGGCAATATTGCAATGTTCAGACCGTTTGCATACAAACAAAAGCAATAATGCAATATTTAGACGGTTTGCGATTTCACAAATTTCTCAAGAGTCTCATTTCTGTACTTGTATTGCAGATAATTACGATGTCTTCAAAGAAATCGAGAACCACAAACACCTCTACAGCTGAAGTGTAAAACATTACGGTTGTAGAGAGTTTTACTACCTACGTAAGGGTGGGGTGTTGTGTTGTGGTTCCCGACGCGCGATTTCTTGGTGTGTTTTTTCACGAGTCTAGAATCAACCGAGGTCTTTCGGTGCTATTTCATCTCTGAAGGTTTAATTACTTCAGATCAACCGGATGTGCTCGCCTGGTAAAGTCAAAAATAGTGCTAATCTATTTTTCTTAAAACTTTTTTTGTACAGTTTCCTGTTAGTTTTGTGCTTTAACCTTATTCTGGAGATGCAATTGATATTTTAAATGCATCGCATTGTTCTTTTGACAGTTTTAGATATTATGTCAAACGTGAAAGTAGACTGGGAATGAATGGGTTAGAGGCTGGGTAAATGTTGACATTTGTCCCAGTGCTTACATACTTTCTTATAAGTAATAAACATCTCTTTTTTTATTGATTTTTAATAGCGGACATGTTTATCTTCACGAAGCAGTAACAAAGTAAGTTTCCCAGTATCCATATCAGGTTGTGTTTTCTACAATTTTCTAAAAATGGTCAGATGATAATGGAGGGTAATGAAGAAATGTTTAGTGTATTCAAGCCTGAATATGAAGAAGTCATATGAAATACACGCGTTTTAATGAATACGACATGTGTTCGCAAACGTTGAAATGATCACAATATTTGTTCATTGCAGGTAGAGTTGGGGTTTGTTTCAGCCCTAGTTTCATCAATGTTTCCTACAGTCAAGTTCTACCATCTGTGTTATTGTTTTTCATATAGTGTTCGATTATATACTACTGCTGTATACAAGTTGCCCTTTCCATGTGTTTCATGCATACTCCGTCAATGTTTTATTTGGCATTGCTCTCTAACTTTTCTCATCGTGTTATGGTTTCCATAAAGTTTTCTTTCACCTATTGCCTTTATATTTTTAAATACTGTGTTTTTATATAATTAAAAACCGAATAGCCAATATCTGGAATGCTCTTCGACTTCTGTAGTTTTTTTTATAGGTACTATACAAACATTTCATTCAATCTCTTAAAATAATGTAAAGACTCTTATCACCAATATCGTCTATGGTTTATGATGGAGTGTATAGAACCTTTCTGTAAGGTCTCCTGTTTTATGCCTTTACAAACACCGAGGTTCATTTTCCTCCAATCTCGCCTATCTTTGTGGTCGTCCAAATGGCAGGCCGTGGTAATGGTTTACGATTGGATCTATGATGTATTTCTATAGGGTCATGAGGCGACATATATAATGAGCTAGATGACAAGCGGTTGTCAATCTATTGTGTGTTTTACTTTGCGGGATATCTCGTCTTGCATTAACATTTGACCTAATTTGTAACATTGAAGTATGTATATTGATGAATTGAAACGGGTAGAATAGAATATCTAAGGTTAAGTGTTTTTCAAACGTATACGAATAATTAATACGTCACCTTATGTAGTATATACCGTTAGCTTTATATACAAATACTAAAAAGACAATTTAATTACCATTTTTATTTTATTCCAGGGCAGAGGACGAAGTTAAGTTTTTAATTGATCATTAAAAGCATATTTTAGTTGTAAAAGTTGGACTTACGCCTTAGTAATTGCACACTGAAGACTTTATTTAAGATTATCCAAATGTCACCATTGTACATAGTTGATGTGCTAGCATGGGTAATTCCGGATCTTAGCACTACTTACAAACATGTTTAATTTTCGATATTGTTCTTTTATAATGCAGACTCACGATAATTATCATGTCTGATAATTTCTTACATTATATTATATTATATTATATAATATATATTATATTATATTATATATTATATTATATTATATTATATTATATTATATTATATTATATTTCATTATATAATATTATATTATATTATATTATATTATATTTTATATTATATATATAATATTATATTATATTATATAGTACTATTATGATTTATTTTGAATTGTTAATGGGTTAAAATAAAATGTATTTCCTTTTCGAAGTGGTTCAATGTATGTTTAATTTACAGTAGAATGTTATTCCATGCAATATTTGCTGCAGAACTTTTGATTTGTAGCATGGTCACTGAAAATTCCCTTTGTAATAGCACAGGAGTGGTGTAAATCGTTTAAATGAAAATAACACCTGTCAGAGTAAATGGTGTACTACAACTACCAGTTACTGGAAGTTAGAGTATCACTGAAATGGACATGCTACAAAACAATGGCTATGCCCATCTCGATGTTTAAATTAACTAACGAGATGAGACCATACTCCATTTATTACATAGTGTGCCTTTTTCGGCGTAGCTCTGTTTATTCTTTATTCATTTTTGGAATGTTATTCTATGCCATATTTGACGCAACACATGTGTTATGTGGAGATTTTTTCGGCATAGCTCCGTTTATTCTTTATTCATGTTAGAATGTTATTGCATGCAAAAGTCGATGCAGAACATTTCATATATGGTGGTTTTTTCGACATACATGTAGCTCTGTTTATGCTGGATTCATACTGAAATGTTATTCTACGCCATAGTTGAAGATATAAGTATAGCCAGTAAAGAAAACATGATGCATGATGCTCTAGGTCTATGCAGCCATCTTTCCAAGCCATTAAACTTATAGTATTATTGCAGTGTGGCAATATGTTCAAATGTACATGCATACTGACATCCACGATTGCTTATTAATGGATCCAAAACTAACGTGAAATATTTAGAGCGGTCTTAAGTCGTCTGCTAGATGTTTTACTCACAAAAAAGGTCAGTTTTTGAGGGCGTAGGACAGCTTGAACAGGGCTTTAATTAAACAATGTTTGCTGTTTTTAAGCATACTTCACTGAGTACTAAATATTCCTTTGAACAGTTTTAAACACCAAGCAATACTCTTTTATGGATGCTATGGAAACCTTAAAGGAAGGTAATTTCATGTTTTTTGATAATCAAAAGCTGCTACCTACACAATTGGTGTTGTTTTTTTCTGTGATTTTTTATAGAGAAGATTGTCTTGAACAAATTGAGGTAATTAATGTTTATGATTTTATGTGTTTTTTCCAAAAATGCATGTTTTAAGAAAAACTGTGTACTGAACTTTTCCAAAAAATATTTTGTTTGGTGGTGGTCGATCTAACTATTCTATATACATCATTTATTATTTCCTGTTTTGCTGTCTATATAATAAGGGAAAGCAAAATGGGTACTTTTTATTTTTGCTCAGTATAAATTACATGTTTTGGTTTCTGACTAAAAAACACACCCTGACATTGTTGGTGTTTTGGGGTATTTTGGGTATTCGAAAGATAAAGGTTAGCAGGTGCATTATGTGATGATTTGCTTTATTTGTCAAGAGTCTGTCTATTTTGGCGATCATCTTTTGTTTCGTTAACTATCCTTCATTTGATATATGTCATTTAAAGTTTTGTCTCATTAACTGTTGCTCAGACGTTGCTTTGGTATTCGCAAGTTCTGTTTATATAAGTAGATTCTAAAGATAAGATGTGTGGTTTTTGGTTTACCGCATTATAATACTTCATCATTGTTGTTGTTTTACAGCGATGACTATAAGGAATTGGCCTTTGTTCTTCACACTGTTCAAAGTTTTCGCTGCATCATCTAACAATGTTCATCTATTTACTCTCTGGTGGTTCTGATTCTGTATTTATGTAGGAAGCTTTTGCAAACGTGTTGCTTATGTCTTTAGCCGGATTGTTTGCAAATCCGGGTTTATAATTTGGCGATTTTGGTCTGTCCGTCCGTCCATCTACGCGTTTTGACGTTTTGGTTCTAGTTTTTAGTTAAAGTTTTTGTTTTTTCTCATTTCTCATAAACGAATTCTCGGAAGCTTTGAAACTTGTCATACATATTCATTATGATTACACAATGTTATAAGACAAGAACCATAACTTTGTCATGTATTTTGCCTGAATTATCCCCCTTTTTATTTAGATTTTTCAGTCAAAATGTTGAATTCGCAATCCGACATTCATACCACCATTTTAACTTTGAATGGTACACTACCCATTTTGTCACATATAATTATCATATGATTCATATATGATTCTCATATGATAGCTATTATAGGATACTTACATAAAAGGAGCAGTACCTGATTGTTATATAAAACCGTTCATATAAGAATCAGAATCATATAAGTATCATATGAGAATCATATAAAAGTTGGTGTTGAGGTGGGGGTGGGGTGGGGGAGGTTGGTGTGCGTGGGGTGGGGGTCATGAGAATCATATGAAAACGTTTATTCTCATATAATAATTTTATGAAACTGCTATATAACGTAAATGTCATATGATAGGATTTATATATGAGAAGCATATTGGGCTCCTTTTATATAAGAATCATATGAGAGTATAATCCTATGATTATTGTATATAGCACAACTGCCTATGTATCCGTATCGCTTATTTGCTTATTTGATAATCCATTGTAAAGCTATTAAGAGTGTGGATATGGAATGGATATGGAATTGTAGTATTTAGGATTATTAAATAAACCTCCCGAAAAATTATATTACATATAAACGTAACCATGTGTGCCGGTTTTGTTACGCTACTCCGACTGATAGCAAAATCTCATCTAAATAGCACAAACTTTAAATTAAGGGGAGATGCATATCACATGATAGCTGGCATGTTAAAAAATGTTGACATTAACTGCTAAGTATGCCTACTAACTGCGTTAAATGACAATAAAAATCATGTTGAAACGAGTAATATGGCACGCTAAAAAAAATAGACAAAATATATGGAAAACGGCAATGAATGTGTACTGTGTTTACACACCGAGGCATTAAATACATGAAACCTATCCATGCACTTTTAGTGTTGTTTCTTCACTCATTAATAGTTAATTTTAAAGATTGACTTCTCCCGTGACATTGATTTAATAGAAATAGCTTCTACGTTTGCGTGAAAGAAAGTGGTTAAAACAGCTGGAAGCGCATTGATTCTAGCCATGGTTGTCGACAGCCTTCAGGAATATAGCTGTTATTTTCGGAAATAGATTGTAATATGAAACAATTAGCTGTAGATATATAGATATGTGAATGAATGAGTGAGTGAGTGGGTGAATGAATGCATGAATGAACGGACGAACGAACGAACGAACGACCGAACGAACGAATGAATGAATGAACTAAACGAACGAACGAACGAACGAATCCGTTGTATTTCACAACAAAAGTATTGCATATTATTGAATTGAAATAAATACATTGTTTAATAAACGTGGTGACACACGATTAAAGGAAAGTTTGAATGGATTAATGCTTGAACGCATTAGAAATAGATAATGCATTTCAGCTCACAAGTATCCGTCCGTTAATCGAAGGTGTATGGCAGTGCCCGTGGAATTACGAATATATCAATAAACTAACGAATGGAACATTTTAAAATGATCTAAAAATGAATGTAATATAAAATAAGCACGTTCATAATATAAACAAATGTGTATTAGGATAAACGTGTATAAATGTTTACTTACCACCACATTTCGTTGAGGGCTAAGGCAGCACACGTATGTATCCATAATACAGTTAATTTAACAAGGATATCCCACCAATAATTTACTTTGGCCATTCTGGCATTTCAATCAGACGTCCACACTTAACAATCACAGATTAACAAAATTAATAATCCATTTTATGAATAGTAGAACTGATCTGGAGTATTAATTCAATTCTAACACACACGAATATACTATCTCCGATGTTTTCCCTGTATTTTTTATAAATGTATTTGTTTTCGTTTTTCACTTGTCAATTTGCTGAAGGTTGAGGTTAAGGTAAGCCGTCAACTTAAATCCAACTGTAAAATTCCATGCATACGTCCCGAATAAAGCTTCTGAAAGTACAACAAAAATATACTCACGTCATTTTCTTATTTTAATTTCTATGTTTAGAAACATTTATATATAAAGGTATATATTTACAGTGACAGTTTGCAGACAAATAAATTGAGTTAGTTTCTTTCGCTCCGCAAGATTCCTATGCGTTATTGACGTACCGGCTGTGCGTATAATTTAAAGCCCGAAAAAACATGAAATAAGTAAATTCCGCAATTCTGGCATGTTGCAAAATGTATTTTACAGAAAACGCTGAGTGATCAGGCTCTCATACGTTACTCGTGTTAACTCTGCAAAAGTAAGAAGACATTTGATTGATTGAAAACCTCTCGCGCGAAGTAAACACCGACGCGTGATGAGAAGTCGATTTTGATTGGCTCCGACTGACATCGGTTACAAGTGATTAATTTTTTTAATAATTCCTCACCGCGTGTGTGATCAAGGGTATAATAATTATCAAAATGTTCCCAAGATACTGTTCACACATATCCACGCCGTGAGAGCAGAGATTTTCATCGCCGAATATTTAAACAAGAAATTATTTCTGTTATATATAGGCGAAGCGCTAAGAGCTAGGTATAGGGAAATAAAGATAACGTATATCGAGGCATGCCATGGCATCCATAAAACGCTTTACTTGATGTTTTACAGATTAGCATTTTTTATAATGTACAATGATGTACAATATTAAAACTGTTAAATATTCCATATAAAAAGTAAGATATGTTCATTTGTCACTTATACTTTTTTGAAAGGTTTACATGCTGCTACCACAAGTTTAATGCAAACAGCAATTGTTATGTTGATCCTTTTTCTTCAATCTGATTCCTTAATCTCTAACAAGTCACAACAGTGTTCTCTAATCTGACGTCATGGGATACGAGATCACGAGAATGTTTAGTTTAGTTAAAACTTATTTGTTTTACATCGATTGTAACGAAAGCTCTCTAAACTTATTGTGATCACTCTCAATGTCTCCTGAGTATGTTTGCCTACCCAACCAAACTGGATTTGTGTATTATGGATGGCTCTATAAACACAATAGTCATATGAAGTAATTTTACATTCCTTATTCTCTGACTTGATATTTGTTTCTCCGTATTAAGGCACTTTTAAATATGTTTTTGTTTGTATTAAGATTATAATCCAAACATCACTTGCAACAGAAAGTGATTCTGCTTTGCTATCAAACATGTTTTGTGCGGGCAATTCTGGTTATGAAATGTCACTACTGTGTTATGTTGTGTCACTGCTGTGTTACGTAGTGTCACTGTTGTGTCAATGCTGTGTTATGTAGTGTCACTGCTGTGTTACTTAGTGTCACTGTTGTGTCAATGCTGTGTTATGTAGTGTCACTTCTGTGTTATGTAGTGTCACTGCTGTGTTACTTAGTGTCACTGTTGTGTCAATGCTGTGTTATGTAGTGTCACTTCTGTGTTATGTAGTGTCACTGCTGTGTTACTTAGTGTCACTGTTGTGTCAATGCTGTGTTATGTAGTGTCACTTCTGTGTTATGTAGTGTCACTGCTGTGTTATGTAGTGTCACTTCTGTGTTATGTAGTGTCACTGCTGTGTTATGTAGTGTCACTTCTGTGTTATGTAGTGTCACTGCTGCGTTATGTAGTGTCACGACTGTGTTACTTAGTGTCACTGTTGTGTCAATGCTGTGTTATGTAGTGTCACTTCTGTGTTATGTAGTGTCACTGCTGTGCTATGTAGTGTCACGACTGTGTTATGTAGCGTCATTGCTGTGATATGTAACGTCACTGTTGTGTTATGCGGCGTCACTGCTGTAAAGGGTCACTGCTGTGTTACGTAGAGTCACTGCTGTGTTACGTAGTGTCAATGCTGTGTTATGAAGGGTCACTGCTGTGTTATGTTGTATCACTGCTGTGTTACATAGTGTCACCGCTGTGTTCTGAAGGGTCACTACTGCGTTATGAAGTATATCGCTGCTGTGTTATGTAGTATCACATATGTGTTACGTGGCATCACTGTTCTATTATGTAGTGTGTCATGTAGTGTCACTGATGTGTTTGTTACGTAGTGCCAATGCTGTGTTATGAAGGATCACTGCTGTGTTATGTAGCGTCACTGCCCTATTGTGTAGTGTCACTGCTGTGTTACGTATTGTCACTGCTGTGTTATGCAGTGTCACTACTGTGTTACGTAGTGCCATTGCTGTGTTATGAAGGGTCACTGTTGTGTTATGTAGTTTCACGGCTGTGTTACGTAGTTTCAATGCTGTGTTATGAAGGGTCACTGCTGTGTTATGTATTTACATCGATGTGTTATGTAGTATCACTGCTGAGTTAGGTAGTGTCAATGCTGTGTTATGAAGGGTCACTGCTGTGTTATGTAGCGTCACCGATGTGTTATGTAGTATCACTGCTGCGTTACGTAGCATCACTGCTGTGTTATGAAGGGTCACTGCTGTATAACGTAGTATCACCGCTGTGTTACGTAGTGTCACTGCTGTGTTATGTAGTGTCAATGCTGTGTTATGTAGTATCACCGCTGTGTTACGTAGTGTCTCTGCTGTGTTATGTAGTGTCAATGCTGTGTTATGTAGTGTCACTGCTGTGTTATGTGGCGCCACTGCTGTGTTATGAAACGCCAATGCTGTGTTCTGTAGTGTCACTGTTGTGTTATGCAGTGTCACTGCTGTGTTATGTAGTGTATCTGCTGTAATATGTAGTGTCACTGCTGTGTTATGTAGTGTCACTTCTATGTTATGTAGTGTCACTGCTGTGTTATGTAGTGTCACTTCTATGTTATGTAGTGTCTCTGCTGTGTTATGTAGTGTCACTGCTGTGTTATGTAGTGTATCTGCTGTATTATGTAGTGTCACTGCTGTGTTATGTAGTGTCACTTCTATGTTATGTAGTGTCACTACTGTGTTATGTAGTGTTACTGCTGTGTTATGGAGAGCCACTGCTTTGTTATGTTGTGGCACTCCTGTGTTATGTAGTGTCACTGCTGTGTTATGTAGTGTCACTGCTGAGTTATGTAGTGTAGTGTCACTGCTGTTATGTCACTGTTGTGTTATGTAGTGTCACTGCTGTGTTATTTAGTATCACTGCTGTGTTACGTAGTGTCAATGCTGTGTTATGTAGTATCACTGCTGTTACGTAGTATCACTGCTGTATTATGGAGATGCTGTTTGATGTGGTGTCACTGCTGCATTATGTAGTGTCACTGCTGTGTGATGTAGTGTCACTGCTGCGTTATGTAGTGTCACTGCTGCGTTATGTAGTGTCACTGCTGTGTTATGTAGTGTCACTGCTGCGTTATGTAGTGTCACTGCTGTGTGATGTAGTGTATCTGCTGCGTTATGTAGTGGCACTGCTGCGTTATGTAGTGTCACTGCTGTGTGATGTAGTGTCACTGCTGCGTTATGTAGTGGCACTGCTGTGTGATGTAGTGTCACTGCTGCGTTATGTAGTGGCACTGCTGTGTGATGTAGTGTATCTGCTGCGTTATGTAGTGGCACTGCTGCGTTATGTAGTGTCACTGCTGTGTGATGTAGTGTCACTGCTGCGTTATGTAGTGTCACTGCTGCGTTATGTAGTGTCACTGCTGTGTGATGTAGTGTCACTGCTGCGTTATGTAGTGGCACTGCTGTGTGATGTAGTGTCACTGCTGCGTTATGTAGTGGCACTGCTGTGTGATGTAGTGTCACTGCTGCGTTATGTAGTGGCACTGCTGTGTGATGTAGTGTATCTGCTGCGTTATGTAGTGGCACTGCTGTGTGATGTAGTGTCACTGCTGCGTTATGTAGTGGCACTGCTGTGTGATGTAGTGTCACTGATGTTTGATGTAGTGTCACTGCTGCGTTATGTAATGTCACTGATGTTTGATGTAGGGTCACTGCTGCGTTATGTAGTGGCACTGCTGTGTGATGTAGTGTCACTGCTGTATTATGTAGATAACAGTAACTAAAGTTTCGTCTGAATCATCATTTCAAGACTTGGACATATCATGCAGTATAGTTATATGTTTGAATTCAATATACAATGTAGGATACATTTTATGAGCCATTTAATTATATGAGTATTTCCATGTTATTCTTATCGCACCGTGATATAACTAAAGCGTCTTTTAATAGCCTATCCCTTTAAACAGTGTAAGTAGAAGCATATTATGAATGTAACCTCTTAAATAACACTGCCGCATTCTACATAGCTAACGAATGTAATACATACCGATTGATATCTCTAATGCAAAATATTTCTAAATAATCCTATTGTGACATAAATTATGAATGAATGAACGCTAACGAGTTCCTTACAAGTCTGACAATCCTTCCGTAGAAGTATTTATCATAAATAAATAAAAAAAAAAATTTAAAGTATGCGAAGATTAGCGTTTACTGATAGCCCGTGTAAACTCTTAAAGGGACATACGGCAGTCTTCAAGTATTTATCAACCTTACAATTAACACCTCGATTTATTAATCCAGTATTATTTCGAATTAAACACGTTTGCATTTATTTAAATACACGGAATGTTTCAGTATTCAGTTTTACTCCGATATTCTTTCATAGGTTTAACCGTTAACCCGCTAAGCTCGACTATAATAGCCTTTGCGTCCATTGTAAACCCAGATCAGCCTGCGAGTTTACAATGTCCGGCTGCTGATCAATCATTTCCCCCCAAAACACACATTTGTCACATATATGGAATGGTCTTGATTCAAAGAAAGAAAGTCCATTATATATATGTAGCGGGTTAAGGATTAAAATGTATTATTTGCACCATATAGTCAAAAAGATTTGAGTTGAACTGTTGATATAATGCTTACTAATGATTTGAAATACGTAATATATGTAAAATTAACTAAAGGGACGCCGCGAGTTTTACAAAAAATCAAAATTGCCGTGTGTCCCTTTAATTCATTTGATTAGTTCTTGGGTTGGGTGAATATGTCAGATATTATCTGGACGTCTGGCTGTCAATCTAATGACAACGCCTCTTTATTAATGATAATTACACTACACGTTGATGAGCTGTGTTATCTTTATAAGCAAAACTATTGTTTATAAAACAAAAAAGGTAGTTAAATAATTTTTATAAATTGAACCTGAAAAACTAGGGCCAGCCTTAAAAAAATATGTATTTGCTGTTTCCCGACCTAGGATTTCATAAATGGTAGGTAGGTAGGTTTTTTGATTTGCCAATGACAGTACACTTATTTAAAAATTAAAGAAAAATATACTGAAGATAGCAACAACAAAAAAATAATAATGTTAAAAAATTGCTATAACATGTTTTGGGCAGGGTCCTTTTCGTGAGTAGGTAGGGAAACAGCAAACCAACACTTTTTTATAGTCGGCCTAGTATAAGAATTCCATGTAATTTTGTATTCATGTATAACAACTTATATTGTATGTCCCTTATAAAAAAGTGTTACTTATTAATAAACAGTTCAGTAATTTACTTCCATTTTACAATTCAATATATGACTGAAATCGAAAAATTAGCTTATAAGAAAGATAACGTCTACTATTCTGAAATGGTGTCTTATAAATATATAATTCATACTGGTATTAACCCTTAGCCTGCTAAGGGCGACTACCATAGCCTTTGCGTCTATTGTAAACCCATCAATCATTTCTCCAAAACACCCCTTTGTAACATGAATGAAATGGTCTAAATTTAAAGAAGGGACAGTGCATTATACATTTATAGCGGGCTAAGGGTTAAAGACGCACTTGGAACGTTTTAATTAAGGTCAAATGATACTAAACCATCCTATCCCCGCAAAAAGATCTTTTTTAAAAATAAGACTGTATTTAACAAAATATACTTGCTTTACAGTATTGTTATCTATTCAAACTATAGAAAAATAAATTTGACTATGCTAATGTGTAGGTGTATTCTATGTTTGCGCAATTATAGATCTCAAATGTGTATCATTATTATTAAACGTCCCCATTGTTTATGTAGTGCTCTCTTGAATTTATATTTGGTTTAAACATATTTTATTTCAACATTGAAATACAACATATATATATATATTGGTACAATATAGTTAATAGGATTGGAACGAAAGAACAATCGTATAGAGTTTCTCTCCTTAAATTTATATTTGGTATATGTCAGCGTGTAAAAATGAATATGTTAAATACCATGGTGTCCAGCTTATAAAACGATGTCTTAATATATCCACTGAAGCTGGCTTTCTTTTAATCAGTTCCGTAAAACACACAATAATATATCCCAATTTATGTCATTTATCCAAAAGTCATACACATAAACTTATTTATTTCTGCTATTTGAATATTTTAGACAAACACGAGAGTTTCATTGATCTGCGTTCATGAATATTAAAATGGTTTTATGGTATTCGTGGTGTTAACCCGAGGTCAACCCTATTCAATGTCGAATAGCAAATCACCTGCAGCGAGCCGCCCGGATATATTATAATATTATCGCAAAATCAAAAATGTCTTTGACAAAAAACGTGTTAACGAGGGACAAAATATGATTATAAAATGTATTGATACTTAATCAGATAAAGCAAGATTCAGTTACATTTTTCAATTGACGAGGCTCGCTAAATGACAACTATTGTAATTATACCGTAAAAACTTAATTGTTAGTTCTTTAATTCCCATAATGCATTACGCTTTATCTGTTAACATTACAGGTATTAGTACCAGTTGCTACTTCCGTCGAAAATGAAACTTTTTGCCTTTACTTGAAGTGCAGTTAATTTGTATTAATTACAATGAACTTGTACAAAAAAAAAAACCAGAGTATGAATCATAGGCTACATGTAAACTAGTATAGTTTAAACGTTTACATTCACTTCAAAATATATAGTATTTCAATTATAAACATCATTCTATGCAGAATTATAAGATACGATTTGAGTTCGGCATTTAACATCAGTGTATTGATAGCTCTGTGTGTTGGGTGGTGGGGTGGATGGGGATGAGAGATAGAGAGAGGGCGGGGAGTTGGCGGCATGTCCCGCTTCCCCACCCAAGGTCTTTATATCAGGTACATTGTAAAAGTTATGTGAATGTGCATGTTGCGTGCCTGCACTACCCCGTGCTGTAGACGCATAGGGCCCCCAATATGTCTAATAACTGATAATTAGCTACCAAATAACTGCTTTGCAGTCATCTGTGACAGATAATAATCGCTTAATTACCCTATAAACCAGACGATAAGTGTGCCCCCTCCCTCCCTCACCAAATATCAACTTATTACCTACTACCAATATCCGGATAACTGTCAAATAGGTGGCAAAATGACTAGTTATTTAAAATGTATGCGAATATATATCCAATTACCTTAGCAATCGTATTTATGAAGAATCGCATTTTGTCTAATGGTTATTATGTTTATAAAGAATAACTAAGAATGGAAACATGTGTAAAATAGTCATACTACACACTTTTTAATTAAAAATATATATGAAGAAAAAAAAATAGCCCGGTATCAAAAGAGATTACATTGGGGTTCCGTGAAATACACGGGAGGAGACCTGCGGTTCCTATAATTACATATCGTTTAAATAGTTAGTGTTTTTTGTCTGTTTTAACAAACAACAACACATACTTTGTTCAGATATGTCAAAAAAAACACGCACATTTTAATAAAAAAAAATGTATTTAATTTTCTTTTAATATATTGTATTATGGTAGCATTGGATTCGTTTATATTTACGAGTATTTAATATCCTACTTATAAATTTGTTCATATTTATTTACCCTTAACTTTATACTGTTTTATTTTCCTTCCACTTCTGAACGAATGGAATTATTTTTTGATAGATTCACATTTAATCTTATTATTTACTTTATCAGATGAGGGATGTACTTCAAAATTAAAAGTTCAAATATAATTATAAGATGTACAAACAAATATGTACACTCTCCACTATGATAAAGAAACACAGTTTAACGTTTATGTATTTCATTGATTTGCTCGAGGACCTTTTAAGACTTTTCAATATTTTAATATTTACATGTGTAAGGTTTTTAGAGGATGCCCTCGAACCTTCATAGACCTATGACGAGGCAAATGCAAGTTACTTTCTGTTTCTGTGGTGATATACCTCTTATATTTGTTTATATATATATATATATACTCATAGAAGAAGATTCTTTATTCACCTCGTAATAGGTCTAGTGGGGTCGAGGTCATCCCGATATAAACCTTACAATCATTTTAATATTTTACAATAAGTCGTAATGACCCATGAGCAAAATGTTTAAATAGCAAATTGTATCTTAACATATATATTTCAAATGTTCAATGGCGGAAATCAGTGTAAGTATAAATGTTTTACAATTTTCAACTAACGTAATAATAGTCCAGAATATCACTCAAACATAAACAGTAATTTATCCTATTTAATTTAATTTATAGCATTGGACAGGAAACGATAAATGTAATATTATATGTATGTCCATATACATATTTAAAGCTACAACAATCTCCTTAGTACTATATTATTTCTGAATTCAAAGGCCTTTATAAGCATACATTGCTCACATGTTAATATCACGATTATTGTCTGTTTTACACAGTTCTGTGGTTTTGTGAATATTACTGTGACTCAGAAAATACGAGTTAAAATAAATTTTTCTAATGTCTTGATATAACTTGCATTCAAATAAGAAATATATTCTATCTATTTCATGTTATGTATTTGATATTATTAAATTCAATATCGTATATTTCTGTTTACATTAATCATACCATATCAGATATAAGCACAATAAACTATACCGTGGTTATAGATGATCATACATGATTGTTAATCGCTGTATTGCCGATCAGTTCCGCCCATTCGTACATTTATACCCGCATGCTAATTAATACTTCTTCTGTCATACTTTAACTGCTATTTTATTAATGTTATATTAATGTTATGTATAACCGGTGAAAAACGAAGTTGTTTTTTTGTTGTCTTCGTCGTCGTATTATATTGCGCACGTTATTTATTGTGTTGTCGTCGTCGTCGTCATCGTCGTCTTATTACACTGTGCAAGTTAGTGGTCTCACACCTCAATTAATTTTCCCATAGGGTTACTGTATAGCCTTTTCCAACATTTGAGCTTCAAAGCAGGGCAGCAGACATTGTTGTTGGTTTAATATCTTCAGTATAGCCAAGACCAGTAATTTAAAACAATAACATACATAAGTTAGCCAGGTTGGGTTTTTTCTCGCTCATGTTTTGTGAACCCTATGGAAAATACAAAATTCATACACTATCTAGCTGAATATACGGTGCTTCGGTCAAACAATTCTGAAATTTCAATGAAACCTCATATCAACATGGGATTTTCTGTATCATATGTCTTTTACACTGCAGATGTATGCTAAAGCAAAGAAAAACCTATTTTTCAAATTAAAAATTGCCTAAAATTGAGAAAAAATATAATTATTTTTTGTTTTCCTTTTGTTTCTAGGTCCGTGAGCTTTCAGGGGAGATAATATAGGTGTGAGACCTAGTGTGTTATTGTTGTTGTCGTCGTCGTCGTCGTCGTTGTCGTATTACATTGTGCAAGTATTTTATTTCAAATATGTTTTGTTTGATTGGTGTTTAACGTAATTTTTTCAACACATGTGAATATGCCCAGGACCCGTTAATATTACGTTTATCTACAGTCCTTGGTATGAATGTTGATTTTTGTAGTGAAGGCAGACCACCCACTTATTCCTGGGCAGAACCAGTACTGTATACCTCCTGCCGTCCGTAAAAATCGAAACGTTCTCACTTACAAGTCGAACTTCCGGTGGGGTTCGATCCCGCAGCGGTGAGGGGCGGGAATGTTTCAAACGAAGCATCTTTACCCCCTCGACCACGGAGAAATAGTACAACTATAAGTAAAGCAAATTTGACTAATGCACAAATATATTATATAATGCTAAATACCTGTACAACTTAATTCCAGATGCTTTCTTTTAAAAGCGCGTACATATGAAAATTAATAACAGTTTTAATATTCATATAATTTCCCGTAAGTAAGATACAGTTATGCAGCAAATTTACTCCTTCTCAAGTTCGTCTTCAATCCTGCTCTGAATAATCAATTCCGTGCTAAATAGAACACCATTCACAATAATTGTTCAAAACATATTAACAAATACGTTATTTATACTTGATGGTGCCCTATCAGTCATTTGCGTTATAAGGTTTTTGCCATGTTACACACATAATAAATTATTTTTTATGAAACCACACCAGTCACTCTATCTTTGCTACTCACCTGTTGACAAACTGAAAACGTACCCAGTGGGTGTTTCAACTCCGATCCAGTTTACCTTTTATCCCACCGCAAGTATATCATTAACTATTAAACTACTATCAACGATATGTGCAAGTTCTATTGAATGTTCTATTGATATATCACCCGTATTAACCAACGGCGAGACTCCAATAGTAAAATATATTCTTGTAAACGATACGCTACTGAAAACTCCCGCTCTATTCATTCACAATTATTAAGCTGTCAGAGTTTTTTGAGTTTCTAATACAAATTGGTTAATGAATATGCATAGTAGAGATTACAGGTCCGACTGCGTCTTTACTACCACGAGCTATAACATTTAAACTAGATATCTGTCTGTAAACACGTTTACTATGTTCGACCTCAGTTTATGCACAAACACACAAAAAAAGAAACTTCTTCGTCGATCACACCTTGTAAAGAAAGCCCTTCTCTTCGAGCCTTAACAATCCATAATCCATTCTTATTTCGCCTCGATAGAGCCGAAAACGCGATATTCGCCCAAGCGTTTGCTGTGAATTAACACTATGTCGGGCTAATCAGCCGTGAGTTTGACTGGCTTAAACCCCAATAACTGCAGTTTAGTGCATTAAAATATTTTTATATTACATGTTCACCGAAACGAAATATGTTAATTCCACCAAACAGTCATCAGATTTATTGATATTGCTGATGATGGACGTTTTTGATCGTACACATTTAAAAAGAAAAATGCTAATTAGTGCAGTGGTTTTCATTCGGGTGACTTCATGCAAAGTTCACAGACAAATTGTGGACAATTGTACAGGTACATCATGTTATTTTTATTAATAAAAAAAGGAATAAATACGCCCGAATGAAGTATAATTTTCATTAAAGTTGTGTTAAGCCAACACTATTTAATCTTTGTATGCGTCACAGCGCAAAAGAGTCTTTCAAAACTGCATTAATAGTTTCTTATATTTAGCAAAACTGGTTTCCTTAAATAAAAAAAAAGGTTCTCGTGTTTACAACAACCAGCAGACAAAACAAAACAGCAGGTTTTATTAATTTCTTTAATGTTCTTATTATAAACAAACATCGCTCGTATAATTAAAATATTTCAGGCAAGTCTTTAAAGTTTGTCGAATCGTCGTTAGTTTCAAGCTGCTTCACCAAAATTGCAATTTCGCAGTTTACAAGATTATAAATATTTACGATTTTAAACACTTCATACGGTTACGCTACTCAAACTTAATTAGAGGCATAACAGACTGTAATTTCTGCCTGTTTAGATCTAACACTAATGATTGCAGTTGAGACATTATCGGATATTCTAAATGTGGGAAAGCTGCATTGAAAACTACAGAACTATCGGTGCAAGCTTGATTGGTATCGATGACAGAGTGGACAGAGTGGACAGGGTAAGAAGATACTTTGAACATAGCAGAATAAAAACAACACATACTTTAACCGATAGATTCTATTTTATTAAATATGAACATGATAAGCAATTACTTTGTAAGCATAGCTAAATGTATTGAACAATACGGAAGGTTGGTAGGTGTCGATGCCGGAGTGGACAGTGTAAGAAGATACTTTGAACATGACAGAATAAATAAACACATACTTCAACCGATAGATTCTATTCTATTTTATTAAATATGAACATGATAGGCACTTACTTGGTAAGAATAGCTAAATGTATGGAACAATACGGAAATATCGGCGCCAGCTTGATTTGTGTCGATGCCAGAGTGGACAATGTAAGAAAACGGGATAATGTAGATGCTTTGGACATAGCAGAATAATACCAAAGAAAAAACACTGATTTAAACGATATATTCGATCTTATTAAATATGATCACGGAAAGCACTTACCTTGGAAGCACAGCTAACTGTTGGGGACACATCACACGTACAGAACTGTCCACACAAGCTCGATTGGTGTCGAGGCAGAGTGGGCATATTAAGAATATAAGACAGTGTAAATGTTTTGGGGGAAAAAATGCAGAATAAAAAAATAGTAATATTTAAATGATACACTCGATTTCATTAAATATGTACATAATAATCACTAACCTAGCAAGCAAAGCTGATTATGTGTGAACCAGTCTACTTATCATGCTGGTAACCAGTCTACTGACCTTCGTATTGACCTTGACCTATGACCTAGGACAGGTTGATGTCTAGGTCAGCACTTGGTCAGGATAATGAAATACAATACACGATTGAAGCTGATAAAGAGTTTCTACACAATTCCCTAGTACCGATTGAAAAGGAACTTGAATGGAAGGGTGAGAATTCAATTGCACGTTTAAAATGTGTTACATGATTGAAGTAAATGCATAGTCAAACTATTATGAGGCAGTTCAATACCTTCTTACTTGTGTTCCAAAGAACAAATCAAAATTCCAATTCCCACGTATGAACATGACTAACACACACACACACACACACACAGCCATCGAAATTAAACAAAATGAGCAAAAAGCAATACGTTTTACGGATACACTGATACACAAAGTAAGGTAAACGAGTAACAATACAATATGCATTTCATATTTTAATTCATTGTGTGAGGTCATCACAATCATCTCAAATCCTTTGTCAAGTGAAGCATAAAAGGTGATATAACCACATGATCAACTATGAACGGAAAATTGTAATTTACCATTATTCAGTCACACGTGATACACCGTATATATAAAGTAAATGCGTACAAGTAATCAATTAATAACATATATACGAAACTGGGAAAGTCGTTTACAGCAATTAATTAGAACGATATTTTACAATTCGCTTTGTTTTCTAATTTCGTATTCCATCCAGTAAGTGTTAAACAATCGAGATGGCAATAACTCAATAAATAGTTTCGACACTTTGTTCATGGATTGAAAGAAACTAATTTAAACACAAAGAAAAGGCAGAACATGAACATTCTGTAACTCTTTCGAAGATGAATTTCATTTGAATGTAAGATATACAAAGACTTAAGAACTTTTTCAAAAAGTATTTAACGACTTAAAGAAAGAGTTAAAAACAAATAAACTACTCCAATATGAAAACAATAGTTAAATACAAAAGAACTACTCCAATCTGAAAACAATCTTTAAGAAATCGCTGTAAATTACACTATTTTCAAGGGATTTGACTATTTTTATCACTGTACTAAAACCTGCTTTAAAAGCCTTAACATCTATACCGTATGTTTAAACTCCATGATGTTTTAAACATATCAAACATGCTTTATAACTTAAAGAAGTATGTGTACTTTTAAATAACAAAACAAATTGCTATGACATTCATATATGTTTGATATCATATATGTTTGATATTATACGTATTCCCATTAACCTGATTTTTTACATTAGCACTGTAGAACTTCTCACTACAGAGTTAGCTCCGTTGAAATAAGTCTTGAGCCTTAAAAAGTAGTAGTGTGCTTTTCGAACAATTGCTTACAGATATGTATATTGTTGTTGCAGGTGGGATAAACAGTCTGAAATTGGATGTGCAGCAGTAAGTCGTTACTTAGTCGATACTGTCACTAAAATGATAAAGTTTTCATGGATGTTGAAGAAGATTACGAATTCTGGTACAACTCTATACTGAATGCCCTAAGTAGTGCCATGGACGGTCCAACTCTATACTGAATGCCTTAAATAGTGCCATGGATGAAACTGGACAAATTGTTTTTAAAAAAATGGTCAGCGTACCAGGTTTCGTACTTTTTTGTTTGGACAAATTAACTGTTTCGTAACAAACGTGACTCTTACCTTGGAAACTTTCAGGCCAGAATGGCCCAGTACAGTTTATTCATACATGACCAACATAAAAAAGTACCTTGCAGGAGACCATAACGCCATTTTCCGGGATTCTTATATACTTTGCACGGATATTTTTGTAATGGCCTCTACACAAATACATGTATGATGAGGCTGATAAAAAGACATTTCTAAAACATAATCGTCAGACCTGTCTTAAATAAAGCCTAGCATTGAATGGTCTATGCATGATATGAATTGAAAAAAAAAGAAAGAAAGGAAAGAAAGAGGAGAGAACGTGATACATGTGTATAAAATATATATCACTGTGCCACTAGAGGTTTGATAAAGTATGTATAGTATTCTTCATACTCAAGATCAGTCAGTGATTTCAGTATCTTTTATCCATGATCATTTTATGAATTTCTAGTGACTTGAACCCATCAATCATGCGCATGAGTGTGATCAGCTCGAACGTTAAGGATGGTATACAGACGTTTTTTGCATATTTATAAATTGGAATAAAGGTACTTTGTACATAACACTTGACGACTTTTAGTGCTGTAAGTCTCCCACTGCTACGAGTCATTAATATCATTACCTAATGATCCTTTGGAATATTCGAGCACAGTCGATGCGGTCTGTAGATAAAATATCTCTCAAACCATCGGGAGGTGTTACACAACTGCATTACCGCTCATGAACAGTTTCAATACAATCGAGTTTGTTTTATTCCTTCTCCAGTTTGACGCATCCCTTTTTCAATATTGAGTTCGCAGTGACTGATTATAAAATAATATTGTAAACCAAGATTAGCATGATAAATTAGTGTTCATTTACAGTATACCTCATTTGCATATATCCTTTTTGTGCTATGTGACTTCATCCGGTTAATATTTTTTCCACTGATCTATATTTACCGGCATGCAAAAATAACGACGATGCCGAATATTTTGTTCTATAATCGAACGCATAAATATACATTGATATCATTTTTTGTAAAACTTATTTGTTGTGTATTGATGTCTTTAAGTGTTGGATCTTATGCAAACAACATTGATTGTGTTATATTTATTTTATTCTGAGAAGAAATGAATGTACCCCCTTTTGAAAGTACGGGCGATTTTGGGATGATATCCAAAATGACATTGTCTTGAATTTCTTGATTCAGATAAGTTGAATGTCCCTCGAACCAGGAACGCGATAATTGAGCGAAATTTTCAGAACAGCTTATGCCAGTACCGGCTTTTAAAGACAGGACCTCCGATTCGTCGAATGCATAACAGGAGTTTCAGGTCTTTGAACTATAACCAAAGTATTCAGTTATGTTATATACTGAGGGAAAAAAAATTAGCAAGTTTTTGTTGAACCCCGGAAATAATACATTTTTGGTTGTAAAATCAAGAAACTACTGCCATAGACACAATATTTTATTAAACACACATCAATAACAGTCGAACATATTAATGAAGTAACGAATAAATGAACGTAGGGGTCAAGCCCGAAAAGTCCCAAAATGTATACAGTATTATTTCCTCTAAAAAAACTTGCTAAACCTTTTTCCCTCAGTAAATATAATTAATAACATTGTGTGAACATTTTTAAAACTTTATGTCTTGGTGGCATTCGACGTTTTCATTATATGCCATTTATTGAGTGCCAGTTGTACTTATTAACATCTGTATTCATCAAACCAAGTGGTGAAAAATGCAAGAAAACGAAAACAGTTTTTGAATTTTCAAAACAGCTAACGAGATTAGCAGCCACACTTCACAAGACGACGTGACACCACATATATAATCAAACTGAAATTATGGGTGTTGTAACATATTTTTTTTATTACAAATGACATCGTAAAACTTAAGTTTTCGTGACATTACAGTTTTGGATGTTATGCTATTAACATAGACATGACAAACAGTTGTTAATATTGATTAATATGAATTGAATTATCCTCATCGTTCTCTTTAATAAGATGGCGAAAACTGCACGATGGCCGCCATAGCTCACAGTACCAAAAGTAGATATAACAGTCGAACAGGAAATGTAGCATTCAAGGACCACTGTCAAACAAAACACGCATAGAAACAAGATATGACATAAAAAACATAAAAGGTTGGCAATAGGGCTACCGCCTTGGAACGGTCATTGACCAAAATGAGTGTTTAAACCAGGTTCTAGGGTGCACCAAACCTCACTCTTACCATATTGCTATCCCAATAAAACGGTACAGTGTAAATAAAGCTATCCCCGTCAGGTTATATTCGCTAACAAACAAGGCAGCATTAATAGGCAGCAGTATACGCATAACACATATGACCATTTATATATGAATATAAAAAAACAAAAGCCTAGAAAGCCGCAAAGCAAGTACTCATTGACTTCGCAGTAGCAGAGCAACAAGAGAACCAACCATAAAGGGTACGACACATCAAGATTTAAGACAAGTATCAAACGCTACCGTTCTTTAAGGATTTAGGTAGACGTCATCTTAGGGTCAACTCTCTGTCTGTTCATCGCACAATCAAAGAGGAAAGCATAGTGGTGAACTGTAAATGGGTCAACCACTAAACAGGCAGGTAGTTTCAAACTGATTGGGTAATAACCTCTTTTGATAAACATTTTTTTACAAGTTCAATAAATATCGCATGATTATGACCAAGCATCTGACGAAGTTTGTAAATCCCATCACCATAGAAGTCAGGTTGTGATATACCTTGTCTCAGAAAAGGTCTTCTTAAATTACATAGGTCTTCTTAAATTACGTTTATATTTGAAATGTAGATCATGGTTACGATAATAACATTTGCAAAGTGTGTTTTTTTCGAAGTTTATCGTAACGGTAGCCCTGATGGAGTAGCTTCTTAGTTACACAAATATTACGAATATTAAATTCCCCAACTTTACTACAAGCTCTAGAAAAATAAATAAATTGAGAAAAATAGACCCCATAAGAAGTAGCTCGGCGAACATCCCTACCTAAGTGAGGATAATTAACAATATCAAAACAAAAATCATCTCTCTTGTCATAGATTTTACAAATTATTTCTCCATCTTCAATAGAGATATTTAAATCAAGAAAAGACGCGACAATATCCGAAATTGTTAGCTTTGTTGAGTTAAAGTTCTATAGGATATATAGTATTAACCATATTAAACATAAAGGATTTTCAATGTTCAATTTGTCATCTAGATTTCGAGAGGTGTGATTACTTCAATTACATCCTCCTGGTTATCTGGTGAAGGACTAAACTTGAGATCTCTTTTATAGAAATACAAAAACAAATCTGCGAAAACGGTTGCACAGTTCGTACTTGTAGGGACACCAACAATAAGTATATACACGGTAGTTGCGTACCTGATGAAAATAGTATCTAATAGGAAAATAAGTGCTTCACTTCTTGGTCCACATAGTTTGTCTAATTGTCTAAAGTGACGTTAATAAAAAACGCTTTAATATTGCTGCAGGCCAAAACAAAAATGTCTAGCGAAAGTTTTTTTGAAAGAGAGCAATACGTTTGTCTTTGATAAGGGTGGTATGGTTGTATATAGTGTTGAAAAGTATATGAAACGTGACGTTTATTGCAAATTGTATCAAGAACATTTCCTGATTAGTTTACCAAAATAAACTAATCCCACAGTTGCCATAAGCTAGCTTTAGCACACTATTCTTTAATATGATCTGTTGTAATTTTTGTACAGGTACCAGTATTCAAGCCTGGTTACTGAGGACATTATGTCTGTCTTCGGTTAGCACCATAAATCTAGATGTTTATCTCTCTGCAGGGATAACTCAGGCTTATGCTGATGGTCATAATTTATGGGTTAGCACCAGGCTAATAATGCTAATGCTATATGATTTATGTGTTAGCATTCCTTATTTGTAGATGCTATAAGATTGATGAGTTAGCGTGCTAATATTTACGATCATGCTAACCCCTTATTTTGAAGGGACCTTATAAAAAGGGAGTGTTTTCTTTGTTCGGGGATATTTCCTGGCTTTTTCCTGGATACAAGAGATCAGTAATCATGTGAGAGACAATATCATCATTATTATTAAAATGTTGTAAATATTAATTCATCATAATAGTTTCGTAGCAAGTAGAGATTAGGTGGAAATAAAGTTATGGAAAATAGAATTATACTCTATATTTCTTTGTACCTTTTGGGTAAGAAATTGTAAAAGATCTTAACGACAGTAAGATAATAAGTTAAAGGTGTGGAGATCTTTGTAGTGGTGCACGCACTAGAATTAGAAATAAAACGGGCTTTATAAAAAAGAGTATGATAATGGACCTTTGGAAACGGCCGAGCACGACACATACGAAATATTTCAGTCTCGGTTTGATTGAGACTGTTCCTGTGCGGTAGTGAAATATGCTAGCTACCGCTCACGCCCTCTAGCCCCGGGTTGAGCAGAACTCAATATTCATAAAATCAATAGTCCAACATTTTAACCATCCCGAAGATGGCATGCATATGGCGGTGGACATGTAGTGTACTGCTTCCCCATGTCGTACGGCGTATGGTCCCAGTATCTAATAAAATTAAATGCCCCGAAGAGCGAAATAAACATAATGGAATTTAGTTGGGAGCAGCGGTTATGAAGCCTGCGTATCAAAAATCAGACAACATATCCTATGAGTGGTTAAACAATACCCAGAGCCTTTTATCGGCCGGAGTAGTGGAACCACCGAATCAAAAATTAAGTAAGAAAACAAAAGAAATTGAAAATGTACCACCGATAACTAAATATAAGTATCGGGCTCAGCGATCTCCAAAGATCGAATGAATAACAGTACTGACAGCTATAAGGCTGTTTTGTGTAATTTAGGAATCCAGTACATAGTTGGAAGTTTGTTTTGCTTTTCTTCTACCTAAAAGGCAGAAGACAAGACATGATGTCACACCAAGTACTCTAAGAAAACGCATTCGTACCACACCTTTCAAAATCACAATAAAGACAGAATTGCCAATTAAACCTCACCTAAAATGGGAAGAACATCTAAGAAACATAAACTGGAAACGGATATACATCTCACCTTTCAAAGGTACAATAGATACAAAACTTAGATCTTTTCAATATAATGAGTATTATACCCACAAATAAATCTATATAAATGAAACATTAGTAACACAAGTCTTTGTAAATGTTGCAATATGCACGTTGGAACAATTGAACATTTGTTTATGGAATGTCCATTTAGTAGAGCTTTTTGGACAGTCAATACAGTAAAAATATTCCTTTTGCATTGACTTTTCCAAATAATCGCATTTGGTATTATTCAAGATAAATCTTATTCAGATATTTTAAACTGTGTTTTAATAATTTCAAAGTATTTTATTTGCAAGAATAAGTATGCGAAAACGATTCCTAGTTTTACATCATTCAGCTCATACAACAATTGAACATAGAGAGAGTATTATAGCCAGTTCTAAAGACAAATTGGAATACCACTCAAAAAAGTGGGAAGTTTTTCGTTTAAATACAGAAAATTCAATAGTATTCTGTAACACTCTCTCTCTCTCTCACTCTCTCTCTCTCGCCCGCCCGCTCGCTCTCTCTCTCTCTCTCTCTCTCTCTCTCTCTCTCTCTCTCTCTCTCTACTGTTTCCTTTCTTAATTTCTGTTACTTTCTAGTCTCTGCCGCTGAATGCATTATATTTCTTGGAATACATACATGCAAAAGGACACTTTAATATAACTGTTTTGTGTTATTCAATGATTACTTTCATGTATATGTAACGTGTGTACTGTCATAAACCATATATTGTTTTTGCATACATGTATTAAAAGAAATATGATATTGAAATATTAAATAAAAAGTACTCCAAGGAAAAGCAAATACAATAGGTTACACACAGAGTATTTGCGTTTATTTTTCATAACTGTTCCAATTAATTTATAATATATGCATAAGCTATGGAGCCTGCACGCATGACTTACATATAATGAAATATGTACCACTATACGTATTGGGTATCCTGCAAACTAGTGCCCACAATCGCTGGTCACTGTTTTGTTTATTCAAAAATAAAGATTAATATCGCATGTATTGGTTAAAATATTGCAAACCTGCTTTTAATAAAATCGTCACAATGTTATGTTGTTGTTATTCTTTGACTATACAATCGTAAAAACAATTGAAATGACTTTACATCGATTGTATAACCCATCATTACCCTAAATATACTTAGAAAATAATGTAGATACAAAAGTCGAAAAGGAAATGTGACATTCACAGAACGCAGAAAGAACACACGCAGAAAAAACGCAGAAAGAACGCACGCAGATAGAACGCAGAAAGAACGCAGAAAGCAAAATATGCGACACTTCAAAAATAAGAGGGTCCGTTGGGATTATCAAGCCCGACATTTGTGGCTTTAAAGTAAAATATCGTTTTAGCTGGTGCTATGAGGCGTGAGAGGTGTTGCTCTTAACATTACCTCTCATGAACAGACTCAATAAAACCGAGTTTGCTACTTTTATTTTTTGTTAGTGATTGTTGCTTCCAAGGGATTTCAGTATTTATTGAAACGGTCAGTGGCAAAAATCACGCTGAGGGTGCACCAAACCTGTTACTAACTAGGCACCATGAACATACAGACAAAGATGACCATGTATATATGACGCTGAGGGTGCGCCAAACCTGTTACTAACTAGGTACCCTGAACATATAGACAAAGATGACCATGTATATATGACGCTGAGGGTGCACCAAACCTGTTACTAACTAGGCACCATGAACATATATACAAAGATGATCATGTATATATGACGCTGAGCCTCCGCCAAACCTGTTACAAACTAGGCACCATGAAAATATAGACAAAGATGACTATGTATATATGAGTATACAAAGAAATGAATCAATGGTTCTAGTAGCTCACCTTTAGAACTATCCTTCATGTGCTTTCATAGAATCATTATCAAGAACGAGAAGCCACCAGAAACATTATCAAGAACGTTTGGAATAATTTGATACTTAATAATTAAATAATAATTACATGCCTCAGAAATAAACAGTAATTTGTTCCATTCATTTGAGCAGAATTCAGTCTGAACAAATGAACTACCAGGCGGCCTTTTTGCCATTTACTTTTCTTCAGCGGTACTACTGTTGATCAGACTACACCAATTACCAACCAATCAGCGGGCAGGGAAAACGTTCTAGGGTAAATTCGGACCTATTACACAAAATCTCTTAATTTTGATTGGTTGACAAGGTAAACAAACCAAAACATCTTGCTAAAAAATTAAAATTCAACTTTTGAAGAGTACGCTATAAATGTTTTGTACCAGAGCCATTATCCATATACGCATGTGCAAGAAGTTGTAGGGCGTTGCAGTTGTCAGTAAAATTAACAGCTCGATCCAATCAAGAAATAGCATTATCACGCGACATGAGCATGACCCATGTTTTGATTATTGTAGCCAATCGCCTTTGTATATTATTGGGCAAATTGAATGTCAAAGAGTGCTGTTTTGGTAATGGTGTAGTCGTTTTGATTGACATGTGTGTTGTAAATTACAACTGCGCGTGCGTAAAATTGAGTAGACCATGGTATAACTGCCGAATCTTTCATTTATAGCACGGCTGAAATATACCGGCATTTATAGCACGGTTTAGGCTCAGACCTTCAGGTTTATGAAAATTATATCATAAGCAAGAACAAAGGAAAACATTAGAGCTATGGTACAAGTATAGAATAGAGCATGAGTTTTGCACGTGTGCGGGGAGATAATGCACGAGCGTTAGCGAGTGCATTATCGTCCGTACACGTGCAAGACTCATGCTCTATTGTATTTATACCACAATAACTAACATATGCTGTGTATATCCTCGGGTATTACACGATGCATAGTGCGTATTTAGGCTATTGTGGTATAATTTACATTTATACCACAATAGCCAGAATATGTTAGTTATTGTGGTATAAATACAATAGAGCATGAGTCTTGCACGTGTACGGACGATAATGCACTCGCTAACGCTCGTGCATTATCTCCCCGTACACGTGCAAAACTCATGCTCTAGCCTATACTTTCCTCATGTTTCTACATGCAAGTAGGTGGGTCAGCAACATCCGACCCAAACAGCTTTTTTAAAACATACTCAATGTATGGTGTGTGTATGTTTTTTTGATAAAACTTAGATAGGTCTTTCAAAACAAGTAAGCAAAAATATAGCTTCTTATATTAGGGAACACAGTATAGAGCTTAGAGCTATAATGTACGTCTATAGAAAATGTATTGGGGGTAGTATGACCTCTTTGTCAAACTGTGTATGTCAATCTCTACCCAGAGTTGTCGTTCCTTTCATACACATACATCTCTGTCAACGTCTCATTAAATTCCAAGAATAAAATTTCTTGATGCCACTAATATTTTTCTGAATTAACTTTATATGAAATACTTAAATTACAAAAGAAAACAATTTTTCGGCTTAAATGTTTTAAATATACAGTAAATTATGCTCGGAATTATATTTCGGTAGAATAAAAGTCTGTACTCTGGCCTATCACTCCGCCGTCAAATCGTTCCCATAAGGTTACAGTACAGCATTTTGCTTTCCACCACTTTCCAGTATCACATAGCTCTTAACAACCTACCTTAAATTAAATTACTAACCTAACACATATATCAAAATATAGAAAATAAGTCGTGTTTGTTTCGACTGTTTACGTGCCAATCGGCAGCCGATAGTTGGTGGTGTCATGTTGTTGAAGTTCTGTTCGCCATTTTGATATTTTAGCTATGGTCATGTGACAAATTATTGCGCGATCGCAGGCTACTTTCTTAGACGTTGACAGAGGTCAATGTAATGGCCTCTGGGAGAGTTTGTCGCATACTTTGCTTATATTAACCCTTGTAATTGTCGCTTGTTTTTCGGTTGACTGCTTCTTTGAATACTACAGTTTTCTGTTCGAATTGTGTATCTACCTAGAAGTACCGGCAGAAAATGACATCCAAAATGTATGTAGGCATGCATACCTATATGAGTGTAGTGTACTTTCCTTACCATTATCTCGTAGACATAGCTTCCCAAATAAGGCGCCCTATCCCAGCTGGATTCCAGCAAACGTGCATCACATGTTACAGCTTTACTTATATGCACCAACAAACTCATGTAATGTGGTGGTAGGAGATCAAATAAACCAATCCCCTGTCAGGTATAGTTATTCAAAAAAAATACTGAAGCAATTATGTTGTATACCAACACCTCATATTCATATTCAGTGTACCAACACCTCATAATCATATTCAGTGTACCAACACCTCATATTCATATTCTGTGTACAGACACCTCATATTCATATTCTGTGTACAAACACCTCATATTCATATTCAGTGTACCAACACCTCTTATTCATATTCTGTGTACCAACACCTCATATTCATATTCAGTGTACCAACACCTCATATTCATATTCAGTGAACCAACGCCTCATATTCATATTCAGTGTACCAACACCTCATATTCATATTCAGAAATATCCCACAAGTGTTCTTATTGGCTTGCATTATGAAGAGTTGTTAGTGAAATTCAATCTCAAATACTGCTTAAAATGATATCTCTTATTGTTAGATATAACCATAAATGTATTTTAATTTAATGTTTACCTCTGCAAAACATACCGAAGCTGTGCATTATAATTATAAAACAATAACTCGGGTCAACTTAAAAAATTAAGTGTTTAAATAGGTCATCTTGGCACTTGTTTGCCACCAGATGAAACATTAAGAAGAGTGTATGAATAAACATGATATAAAACTGCATTATAAGACAATTGCATGCCTTTACGTACTAAGACATAACAATTCATTTATATTTATTGCGTTTATGTTGTAAATAGTTGAGTTTAAAGATTACACTATGTCATCAATAGTTGCCGGGGTCTTTTTAAAAATAAAATGTTAAAGTTTAAGTATAGGATATCTTCCGTACACGTGCAAAACCCATGCTCTATTGTATTTATACCACAATAACTAACATATGCTGTGTATATCCTCGGGTATTACACGATGCATAGTGTGCATTTAGGCTATTGTTGTATAAACATATTATCAGGGGTGCAAAGACAAACGTGAAAGTTATTATTATATGTCTTTGTACCCCTGATAAAGGCGTACTTTTAAAGTTAACGTGCAGTTAAAACTCTACTGTTCGAATATCTCAGCTGTATTAAACAAATCAAAATAAATCACAAAAACAGAAACGTAATAAACCAGGGATTCGTAACACGATATTTCAGGCATGCACTTTTATTTCTAACTTTATAGAAATTGACATTTATTTGGCTATAAGTCTGCAAATGATCTAAAATTAAAGAAAATTATGTTTGTAATGCATTTGGTATTTTCAATTTTATATATTTACTAAGTGTCAACACATATTATTTAAAAAGTCCAGCTATGGCATATTTTACTTCATGTTGTTGTTGTAGTTTTGCTGAACAGTGTAAATGTATAGGATTTGTCATTTTTTGACTAGTCTCAACTTAAAGAGAATAATCTGAGTGTGGTACGTTTATAATATTATTTCTGTTTTACATATAGAAAATGAAGAATTACAGTTTAACCTTGACTCTTGAAATTACATTATGTAAGTTCTTAGATCTCTGTTTAAAGTCAGAAACGAATATTTATTTAATAATATTTTATTGCTTGATGTTATTTACATAAATACATGTGATATACAATAATAAATAACATCTACAAATGGATTGAACCACGAGTTATCACAACATCAGTTACGGCCCTTTCCAAATAGGCAGAGTTCAACAAAATGGTTATATCAATATCTAGTTAAACAAAGCAAAGAAATAATGTTTTAATAATAGTAATCGAAAAGAAAAGAAAAAAGAAAAGAAAAAAGAACTACAATATCATACTCATACTAAACAAAATATCATTCATCAACGAATATCCTGTTGTTGTTGTTGTTGTTTTTGTTTTACGTTGTAGTTTTATTGTTAAGTGGTTAGGTGCATACTTGCATTTTTGGCAATTAATTGTCCGAAACAAGTTAACAAAATGCAGGAGGGTGTTATTTGATGATAATAATAATAAAGTCAGTACACTCGATCATGTTAGTCTTTTATATTGATTACATACCGTGCATTTTTGCAATAAATGAACCAAAGAATGTGCGTATTAAGTGAACATTATAATTTATGTAACATGTTTATTACATAATACTATAAAGTCCACATGGCATCAAACGTAGGTAATGCCATCAATATCATAAACAAGCGTAATAAATTGGGTATAAAGATGTCGGTATTTTCTCATAAGGTCAGGGGTATGCAGTTGGTATTTTTATATCATTATTCATGCACATATAACACCAAATGTAACTCAATATGTCGACACTAGTTTGTATGTATCTTTCCAAATGTAATAAGGTGTATAAACTCCAATTTGGGTGTATAGCTCCGATGCGTATTCTAAAGTAGTTCCAATTATAAAAAGTAGTCCCTTTTTGTTGAAAAATGGGCATTTTATGTTCGTCGTGGGAGTGGTGGGGAATAGTTCATTTGTATTCTATAATGTTTTGTATTTATTACAAGTGTCTACTGATTATGATGTTGTTTCCAAGCATATAACTCGGTGCACCGCTATCAATGCTAGGGTAGACGAAAAACAAAACAAACTTTCAACTGTATACTGGATTTCTAAATTACGCAAACAGCCTTATAATGCCCGTTTTATTTCTAATTCTAGTGCCTGCAACAATGCAAATTTCTCCAAACGTTTAACTTACTTCTCGTCTTACTGTCTTTAAAGATCACGTTAAACAATGACAACTTAGCTAACAACTTATGATTAACTTATATGTTTTGGTTAATTAGAAATTCAGGAGAAGTTCTTGATAAAATGTGCAATAAGCGTCAAGTTTCAAGTATAAGTGCGTGTGCCGTTTCCACACTATTTACAACCTTACAGCACTATCTTAAATCGATTTAAGCTAACCTGCCAGGGCCTAAATTCATCAAATTTTTGAGCACAAAAATCAGACAGACTCAAAATCTCATTTTTTTGCAAATCCTATAATCACAAAAGTATGGGTAAGAATTGTGATTTTCAGACATTTTCTGTGAACTGTATGCCTTATTGCCTACTGACCGATCAAAGTAGTCAATCTTGTCTTCACCACTCTTTATGTTATGTAGTGTCCTTTTCACTGACGTTTAAAAATGGTCATTTAGTTTTCGGTGCAGGGCGGACCTACGGTGTCATTGCGTTTGATTGCTGTGGTTTCTAAAGGACCATTTTCCTCATTCTTATCAAAGACAAGCGTATTGCTCTTATTAAAAAAGACAGTTGCTAGAGAAGAAACTACATGTATGGCCGATACCAGTTTTAAAACGTGTTTTACTAACGTCAACTTGGACAATTACACACGAAGTTTGAGAAGCACATCCATCCTCAGCTATGGAATCACCGTTTATAGACAAATTGTTGGTTTCGCAATGATAACTAACTGTGCTCCTATTGTCGCACATTTGTTTTTTTTATTGCTATGAAAGAGATATCATGTAGAGCCTTTCATCAGATACTCAGGCAGATGTCATCAAAGCCTTTAATATCACCTGTCTGTATCTGGATTAAACAGTGACACTCCTTTAATTTCTACTATGGTTAATACTATACATCCTAAAGAACGTCAACTCAACTAAGCTAGTATTTTTGATAGCGTAGCTTCTTTTTCTCGATTTACATCTTCTCTGTTGAACATATTGAAATAATAAGCAACATATATGATATTTAAGATAGATGATTTATATTTTGACATTGATAATTATCCCCACTTGGACGGGAATGTTACTCGAGCAACTTCTTATGGGGTCAATGTTTCTCAACTATCGTTTTTCTAGAGCTTTGAAGACGTAAATATTCCCAAACTTTATATAACTAACAAGTTACTTCATCTGGGCTACCGCTCCATAAACTTCGAAAACCTGTATTATTGCAACCTTCGTCTTCTTTTAAAATATAACAAATAATTAAAGACCTATTCTGCGACTAAGACTATAACAACCTGACTTTTTATGGCGACGTGATTCTCATACTATCATTTTGCAACAGGTTATAATAGCTTAAATGAGTCTCCATTGCCCATAGTAACATTAGAATGTTGACAGCCTGTTAAAAACTCAAACCTGGTTAGAATTCTGGGAAACTTACTTTATCATGCAAATAAACATGTCTGCTATTAAACATCAACAAGGAAATAGGGGGTTTAATACATTCTAAGAAACATTTCTTCAGTTGTACACTAACACCGGGTCAAAGATCAAAGCTATTTTCACCTCTTGCAATTTCGTACCCTGTCTTCTTTCACTTCTGAAATTTATATCAAAAACTGTCAAAAACATGATGAGCTCCCTTTTCAAATATCAACAGCATGTCCAGAATACAGTTACAGCCAAAAAATAACAAGAAATTGCACTAAAAAAGGTTTTAAAGAAAAAAAAGATTAGCACTCTTTAATACAGAACTACTTTCGACTGCACCAGGCATGCGCATCCGGCTTATTTAGTGGAATTAAACCAACACACTGCATATTTAGTAGTTGACCCATTACCCCGTTTGCTTTCCTATTTGACTGTTTGGCGGTCAGACAGGTTCTGACGGCCAGACAGATTATAGACCCTTCAATGACGACTACCTAAATCCTGAAAAGGGTGATAAAGTTTGACGTTTGTCTTCAGTACCATTAACGGTGTATTACCTTGTTGCTATGGTGTATTACCTTGTTGCTATGGCGTATTGCCTTGTTGCTATGGCGTATTGCCTTGTTTTGCTGCTAGTTTGTTAGACGATATTGGCTAGCAGGTATTTCTTTATTTACACTGTTCCGTTTTACTGGAATGGCAATAGGATACCAGTGTGACGTTTGTGCACCCTATAACCTGGTTAAACCCTCAGTTACTGACCGTTACAAGGCGAACCCTATTGTCTACTCTTCTATGTTTGTGGTGTGACATGCTTTACTACTATTGTTCCTTGTTATTTTTGTTTGTATGCGTGTTTTTGATTGACTGTGTTTTATTAATTCTACATATTTATGTTTGACTTTTTAGAGTTTGTATTGGATTATCGATGAACATGTTCCAATATTCTAATCTTTGCATTCTCCTTGTGACTCTCAGTGAAGACAGCTGGACTCTTGCTTGACCTGTTTAGTAAAGAAACGAAACAAACACACGTTCTAACATGTCTCGATGATCATATCTTCTGTTGTTGTTGTTGTTGTTGTTGTTGTTGTTGTTTTCAAATGAAGAGCAATTTTTGTTTTATAAAAATAACACGGCTGCATTATTCATATTCTAACGTGCAAATACTCATTACTACCATTGGTTTCAATTGAAAAAGAAATAGATGGGTTCACAACTAGAGATATGTAAACAGTTTGTTTTTTAAAAGCGTTGGATCATCGTGACGCAGCATAATGTTTCCTACAAATACTTTGTTCGGACGCATTCGGTGCTACATATACCATATATATATATAACCACTTAAATGCGATTTTCAAATGTGCATTGGTATCATAATGACAAAAACATGCATTAAGTCATTTGGGAATGGGAGTGCCTAAAACTAAATTGCCATAATGACGATATGGTTTAGTGCGCATGCTTGAACATACGACAGATGTGTTCCTTTTGTAAAACGCTATATATCACCACAGAAAATATATTGCCATCCGTTCAAGTATATCAAAAGAACTATAATAAGTAACGAAATAACTAATTTTCGGTGAACTAATAGTTTACATAATTATGTGAATTAAAAAAGTAAAAAACAATACTATTTGATTTAATCTATATATTATCTATTATAGTAGGATAGCATGTATTTGATTATGTCATTCGAAAAAGCTCACACAGGGATATACGTATATATATGAAATGTATTGAATGAATGGTGATTTACGGCACGTCGACACATAAATAGATCATATTGTTCGCAAAAACTGATGAAAGATGAAGAAATGAAGTATTAATTGAAAACTAATGCAAATGTATAAAGATAAAACTATTTACAAATAAGGGATGATATGGTAGTAATATAAAGTATGTATGTAAATCAACAAATGCCCGTCAACGGGTATATAAATAAGTAAATATATATAAGAACATATTATAATGATTTATATAGTCTGATTTCTTTTAAGAACATATTATAATGATTTATATAGTCTGATTTCTTTCATGAAATCTAAAACAATACTAAAATATATAGTATCAAATAACTCTTTCATAGTATTAACAGTGTAGTACCTTTGACGCATAGGATCGAAGTCTACACATTCCAACAAGATGTGTTTGACCGTTAACGGTGCAAGGCAGGGTATACATTCTGGTAATTGCTCACCTTGTAATAAATATGAATACATGAGTATAACGTGTGAATTACATTGAACATACATATAAAGATATAAAATGCCTACTATATGCACTACATGTAACATACATATACAGTTTCTACAGTATTTACCACATGCATAACATGTAACATACACCTACAGTCTCTACAGTGCCTACCATAAGCATTACATGTAACATACACATACAGTCTCTACAGTGCCTACCATAAGCATTACATGTAACATACACCTACAGTCTCTACCTTGCCTACCATAAGCATTACATGTAACATACACATACAGTCTCTACAGTGCCTACCATAAGCATTACATGTAACATACACATACAGTCTCTACAGTGCCTACCATAAGCATTACATGTAACATACACATACAGCCTCTACAGTGCCTTCCATAAGCATTATATGTAACATACACATACAGTCTCTACAGTGCCTACCATAAGCATTACATGTAACATACACATACAGTCTCTACAGTGCCTACCATAAGCATTACATGTAACATACACATACAGTCTCTACAGTGCCTACCATAAGCATTACATGTAACATACACATACAGTCTCTACAGTGCCTACCATATGCATTACATGTAACATACACATACAGTCTCTACAGTGCCTACCATAAGCATTATATGTAACATACACATACAGTCTCTACAGTGCCTACCATAAGCATTATATGTAACATACACATACAGTCTCTACAGTGTCTACCATAAGCATTATATGTAACATACATATACAGTCTCTACAGTGCCTACCATAAGCATTATATGTAACATACACATACAGTCTCTACAGTGCCTACCATAAGCATTATATGTAACATACACATACAGTCTCTACAGTGCCTTCCATAAGCATTATATGTAACATACACATACAGTCTCTACAGTGCCTACCATAAGCATTATATGTAACATACATATACAGTCTCTACAGTGTCTACCATAAGCATTATATGTAACATACATATACAGTCTCTACAGTGCCTACCATATGCATTACATGTAACATACACATACAGTCTCTACAGTGCCTACCATAAGCATTACATGTAACATACACATACAGTCTCTACAGTGCCTACCATAAGCATTACATGTAACATACACATACAGCCTCTACAGTGCCTACCATAAGCATTACATGTAACATACACATACAGTCTCTACAGTGCCTACCATAAGCATTACATGTAACATACACATACAGTCTCTACAGTGCCTACCATAAGCATTACATGTAACATACACATACAGTCTCTACAGTGCCTACCATAAGCATCACATGTAACATACACATACAGTCTCTACAGTGCCTACCATAAGCATTACATGTAACATACACATACAGCCTCTACAGTGCCTTCCATAAGCATTACATGTAACATACACATACAGCCTCTACAGTGCCTACCATAAGCATTACATGTAACATACACATACAGTCTCTACAGTGCCTACCATAAGCATTACATGTAACATACACATACAGTCTCTACAGTGCCTACCATAAGCATTACATGTAACATACACATACAGTCTCTACAGTGCCTACCATAAGCATCACATGTAACATACACATACAGCCTCTACAGTGCCTACCATAAGCATCACATGTAACATACACATACAGTCTCTACAGTGCCTACCATAAGCATCACATGTAACATACACATACAGCCTCTACAGTGCCTACCATAAGCATCACATGTAACATACACATACAGTCTCTACAGTGCCTACCATAAGCATCACATGTAACATACACATACAGTCTCTGCAGTGCCTTCCATAAGCATTACATGTAACATACACATACAGTCTCTACCTTGCCTACCATAAGCATTACATGTAACATACACATACAGTATCTACAGTGCCTACCATAAGCATTACATGTAACATACACATACAGTCTCTACAGTGCCTACTATAAGCATTACATGTAACATACACATACAGTCTCTACAGTGCCTACCATAAGCATTACTGAGTACATGTAACATACACATACAGCTTCTACAGTGCCTTCCATAAGCATTACATGTAACATACACATACATTCTCTACAGTGCCTACTATAAGCATTACATGTAACATACACATACAGCCTCTACAGTGCCTTTCATAAGCATTACATGTAACATACACATACAGTTTCTATAGTATTTACCACATGCATTACATGTAACATACACATACAGTCTATACAGTGTCTACCATAAGCATTACATGTAACATACACATACAGTCTCTACAGTGCCTACCATAAGCATTACATGTAACATACACATACAGTCTCTACAGTGCCTACCAAAAGCATTACATGTAACATACAAATACAGTCTCTATAGTGCCTACCATAAGCATTATATGCAAATTACTTTTGCATTTAACTGACTGTTGATGAAATTGCACCAATGGTATATTTAAACCTATGGCAGAATAAGAAGAAGAAAATGAAACTCACACTTTTATTAATTATATGCAAGCAGATTTAATGGAACACATTGCAATATTGATTTGTTAAAAACTAGCGGCGTCCCGTTAGTTTTTCTACATAAATTGCATTTGTTCACTCATTTATTTTTTTTGCATATTACTACTAACTGTTGAATACATTTCGCCAATAAAATGTATTCAAAACTATGGTAGAATAAAGAAGAAAAAATTTGAAAACATAAAATTGTTTTTAAATAAGGTATATGCAAGCAGATTTAAGACAAAATGATACAAAATTAATAAATCGAGACGCCAATTTTAATGCTTGATAAAGACTTCAAGATTGCCATGTGTCCCTTTAAAGTCAAAATGATACTGAATAAATAAATCGAGAAGCTAATTTTAAAGCTTGATAAAACTTCAAGCTTGCCGTGTGTCCCTTTAATACCGATACAAATCTCATTTTCCTCTTTCATTTCTCCTTTGTACTGATATCGAGATGTTTAATTGAATTATTTGAGACGGTACACAAACGGTCGAATGCAAAAAGGTGTGTGAATATAATGCACATTCTGTGTGCAAATAATGCTTTGAAATAAAACGCTACAAAATACCAAACCAGTGCAATACTGTTTAACGGTTCTCTACAAACGGCATTTATTGCTTTTTAAGTTTCATTATATCTATTTAAAAGAATTCGTCTACTAAATTCAAAAAAAGCTTTCAGATTGATACAAACGAATTGCTTCTTTGTTCACTTCACTTCGCCTTTCATTTTTCCCTCTGAAAGAATACATGACAGCATTTGAAAGTGCGTCTGAAGGAGTAGCACCAGGAGATAGATATTAACTCATGTAAAGTGATGAAGTATGCCTCCATAAAAGACAATTACAAATAACCTCCGACCATCCGTAGGTTAAGCATTGCGTTTGTAATAAAGAACAAGAAAAGGGGAACAACAGAGGCGGTGAACGTGAATCATCATTCACAAATGTGTTACGTCAGCTTACGTTACACGTGTACCGAGAAATCTAGAAATCAAGCCATACAACTATGCATGTTAATTAGTAGAGTCTCGGTTGGGGAGGTTTTCTAAGAGTAAAAACCATGCAACGCCCTTTATTGGATTTTTGTTTTAACCCAAGCTAAATGCTGGGTGCACTCAGATTCGTTACTTATCTGCTTTCTTTGCGCTTTTATTGTTTCTATTGATTGTGTTTGGTTTTGTTTGACCTTGTTTTTTTATGTTTGTGTGTGTGTGTGTGTGTGTGTGTGTGTGCGTGCGTGCGTGCGTGCACGCGCGTGCGTGCGTGCGTGCTTGCGTGCGTGCGTGTGTGTGTGGTTGTTTTGTTTTTGACGTTTTTTAGCATATACTCAAGCAAGACACTTCAATGTTTACATATTCTCATTTAGTAACTCGCAGGCTGATCATGGTTTACGATGTCCGACTGCTGATCAGTCATTTCCCCCAAAACACCCCTTTGTCACATATATGGAATGATCTTAATTCAAAGAAAGAACATTTCATTATATATATATATATATATAGCGGGTTAAGGGTTAACATTTGGCAAATAATTGTCCTCTCCCACTCTGGAATAGCTGATATCATATACAGTATGGATATGATGTACGAATTTCGTCAGACGTTTTAATTATACAGTAATTTATAGCTTATCATATTCTATATGTACCATATTCTGTATGTATACTAGGGATTGATTATTATGTAAGCCAATATTAGTAAGAAAGCGTGTACCTCATTGAATATTTGTTCATCTGTGGAACAGTTTTTCAATCATATCACATACCTAATAGCAATTATTAATATACTGAACAAAGAAAAGAAACGTCCGCTGATGTTGATGCTGATGTCTAGACAGAACAGGAAAAAAATAATGATATTTTAAGAATAATTAGATAGACCGACAACAATAGTCCATGAAGATTTTTGAAAAGTTCAGTGCACAAAGAAATTAGCACCCTTTTTCTTAAAACATGCATTTTGGCCACAAAAAGAAATTTAATCTACGAAAATTACCAAAATTTGTCCAAGACAATTTTCTCTTTATGTTCCTTACCAAAAAAAATACAAAAAAAAACATTAGATGGCAGCTTTTGATTATCGACAATCATCAAATTACCTCCCTTTAACATTTCCATATCGTCCATAAAAGAGTATTGCTTGGCAACTGTTCAACTGTTTAATGGGATATTTAGTACTCACTTAAGTGTGCTTACAAACATCAAACATTGTTTTATTAAAACGCTGTTTAAGCTTTTATACGCCCTCAAAAACTGGCCTTTGGAAAAACCAGCAAAAAAAATCGGACGTTTCTCTTTTGTTCAGTATATGTCTGTGATCATATGTGTTTTTTCTCTCTATGACACTTGTTATATAATTAGCCTAACGGATTTAGAATATAAAAAAAAACATGTAACAAGATCTGACAAAATAAATTGTACATCACTTTAAATAATGCGTCAGATATTGGACTATAACTTAAGAAGACACACTATAGAGAGGGGAAACGAAGAAGAGAGAAATGCTGTAGGTTACACACTATAGAGAGGGGAAACGAAGAAGAGAGTAATGCTGTAGGTTACACACTATAGAGAGGGGAAACGAAGAAGAGAGTAATGCTGTATGTTACACACTATAGAGAGGGGAAACGAAGAAGATAGTAACGCTATAGTATAGTGTGGGGAAACGAAGAAGATAGTAATGCTGTAGGTTACACACTATAGAGAGGGGAAACGAAGAAGAGAGTAATGCTGTAGGTTACACACTATAGAGAGGGGAAACGAAGAAGAGAGTAATGCTGTATGTTACACACTATAGAGAGGGGAAACGAAGAAGATAGTAACGCTATAGTATAGTGTGGGGAAACGAAGAAGAGAGTAATGCTGTAGGTTACACACTATAGAGAGGGGAAACGAAGAAGAGAGTAATGCTGTAGGTTACACACTATAGAGAGGGGAAACGAAGAAGAGAGTAATGTTGTATGTTACACACTATAGAGAGGGGAAACGAAGAAGAGAGTAATGCTGTATGTTACACACTATAGAGAGGGGAACGAAGAAGAGAGTAACGCTATAGGTTCAGTTAACTGAGCTCCGTTTACCAAAAACCATGTTGTCAATAATGTTCTCCGAAAAAATTGTATATGTAACTTACCGGAGTACTCAAATGACAAATTGTCACAACCAATCAGATTTATTCCGTAGTAGTTTCGTATAATATGTTTTGAAATATCTTAACATTGTATGGTGTAAAAATGTTGCCGTATATAAGGCTCGAACCCTGAACCTTCGGTTCAGTAGACGACGCTCTAACCGAGGCGTAGTTGGTTTGTTGCGGTATTAAATAGTATATAACAAATGCCATGAGCTGCAATCTGATTGGTTCCGATAATTTGGCATCTGAGCGAGCTCATACACGTTTTGAGAATCCCAACTCTGTAGACACAATATAAACGGCGTTATCCAGACAGGTCATACCCCAAACTGGAGCGTCGAATTAACAGTTACCAACTCATAATTCATTTTACGCATATTCAATCACGTGTATTTTAAGAACCAATATAAACCGATACTTTTAATCGGCACATGTACATTATTATATTACCTGAACACATTGATAGAGCTTTGATAAACGGTTTTGTAGTTTTGTAGTGTAATTTTGCCGTTATTTGACTGATTAGACAGAGGAACAGCCACAAAAGAAGAGAGTCATGTTGTAGATCAGGTTGCTGAGCACCGTTTGCTAAAAACATACATGTTGTTAATAATGTTATCCACATTTTTTTCATTAATATATCATGTTAAAGGCGATGTACCTTTCTACATACATACCTTTACTTCAAGAAAATTCGGTTAATATTTTTTAATGTACATATATCAATATATACACTGTTTACCACCGTTGCTTCGAGCAAATTCGGTATCATATTTTTGAATGTACATATATCAATCAATATATACACTGTTTACCAAACGATTGATTACGACTGATTGTTGATTGACATATTGAAATCTGGAAGTAATCAATGGAATGGCTTCTAAACCAATATCCTTAAGTAAACATAACACACGACATTACACATTTAATTATCTATTATATTCGTACATAAATGACAAATGCTTCGTTTTAAGCAACTCAGTGCGTTCCTTGAACGAAAGATGCCCTTCGTGAAGAAAGAAACCTTACATGAAAAGCAATTTCATTTTAATAGCGCATAATTAGACCTTTTATTTGAAGAAATAACAGAGCAAGACGAAATAAATCGCACAACAAAAAGTTTGAAAAGCACGACAGACTCGACACAATTGTTATTTAACGGCTCAACAAGACACTAATTAGAATCGTCCCAGAGAGAGAGAAGGGCTGTGGGGATCGGAAGGATGTAGGATTAACAGACAAAGCATGTGCCCGGAGCATAAACGCTAGTTCATTGGACCGCCCCCATTCATTCGACAGACAAAGCATATGCCCGCAGCCTAAACCCTAGTTCATTGGGCCGCCCCCATTCATTCGACAGACAAAGCATATGCCCGCAGCCTAAACCCTAGTTCATTGGGTCGCCCCCATTCATTCGACAGACAAAGCATATCCTCACAGTCTAAACCCTAGTTCATTGGGCCGCTTCCATTCATTTAACAAAGAATATGCCCGGAGCATAAACTCTTATGTCATTGGGCCGCCCCCAGTCATTCGACACACAAAGCATATGCCCGTAGCATAAACTCTAGTTCATTGGGACGCCCCTATTCATTCGACAGACAAAGCATATGCCCGGAGCATAAACTCTAGTTCATTGGGCCGCCCCCATTCATTCGACAGACCCCCATTCATTCGACAGACGAAGCACATGCCCGGAGCATAAACTCTAGTTCACTGGGCCGCCCCAATTCATTCGACAGACTAAGCACATGCCCGGAGCATAAACTCTAGTTCGCTGGGCCGCCCCCATTCATTCGACAGACGAAGCACATGCCCGGAGCATAAACTCTAGTTCGCTGGGCCGCCCCCATTCATTCGACAGACTAAGCACATGCCCGGAGCATAAACTCTAGTTCGCTGGGCCGCCCCCATTTATTCGACAGACGAAGCACATGCCCGGAGCATAAACTCTAGTTCGCTGGGCCGCCCCCATTCATTCGACAGACTAAGCACATGCCCGGAGCATAAACTCTAGTTCGCTGGGCCGCCCCCATTCATTCGACAGACGAAGCACATGCCCGGAGCATAAACTCTAGTTCGCTGGGCCGCCCCCATTCATTCGACAGACTAAGCACATGCCCGGAGCATAAACTCTAGTTCGCTTGGCCGCCCCCATTCATTCGACAGACGAAGCACATGCCCGGAGCATAAACTCTAGTTCGCTAGGCCGCCCCCATCCCTTCGACAGACGATGCACATGCCCGGAGCATAAACTCTAGTTCATTCGATTGCAGGAATCTTGTTGTAGGAACGTTCCAGGTAACAAGATAACTAAGGTATCATTAACAGTTCGTGGCTGGACGTCACTCGCAATATAAGTGAATATGTCTATTGTTTCCTTCTCCTTCAGGGTTTTGTCCGGAAAGTATGCGGAGTCGAAAACTCACAGTTCAGTTCGAAAACTCAAGCCCTTGGTCAAATTTTTGTGCGGAATTTCGGTGCGAAAAGTCGAAATCGATGAAGAAAATGCGAAGTCTCGAAGTAACAGACTGGATACCCTACGGTGACGTCTATTTAATATCTGCAAGGATGGTAACGTTGGTGTCTGTTTTCAAATATTGTGTTGCCGTATCCTTTAACGTTTATTTTTTATGTTGCTATCGCTTCTGCCAAAACGATGAGTACATTCTTGGTGGCTTTTTAGGTTGTTGTGTTTATATTCATTTACACATGATCATCTCTGTGCTATACTGAAATCGCTTATTGATGCTGCCTAGTTGTTAGATATCCTGTATGGTATTCTTTTTTACAAACATGTTATAGCATATGTATGGTAAGATTGGGAGGTCTATATATATCATAGCCTCTTAAGGATTGTACTTATTGAATGTAGTTATGGCAAATACTATTTACATTTCCTGAAACAAATTACAGGGTTTAGGTTTTCAGTAATTTGAATGCAAACTATTGAGCTGTTCAATACCCACTAAGGGCAAACTCTGCATAATTAAGTTACACTATTTAATATGACATTCAAATTTGGCAAAAGCATATGTTTTTTGTGTTTTGAAGTTTTTCAAAATGAAATAGTTTTTAAATAATTTTAAAAAACATAGGTTTTGAGTGGTCATTTTCAGTGGTGTAAAATGTCCATAATACGTGAACTTCGAAGTGAGGTGTGGGCTTTTGATTTTAACTGCATGTATAAGGTACACAAATTGGACAAAGTATCAAAGACGCGTTGCATCTGGTACATTAAATAAATACCAAAAAGATATTGTGCAAAACAAGAAATTAAGCATTACTTGTATCAGGAACGTGTATTAAACGTTCCTGCTTTTATATAAGATATGGTACATTTTGCATTAGATATACCAAGTGATGTGTTTCAATATTGGACTTCCTTTAAACATAGTATGCGTCAACATATTACGGATTAAAAATACAAATCATCAGTATAGCAATGATCTTATAAATGTAGAAGTACAAAATGACTAGTTTGTCTTGAAACGTGTTTGTATCAAAACAGTTCCAGGTAATAATAAAATGACTAAAGCATGAGTAATAGCCCACATTGTTGGTAATCAGCGGTAAAAAAATCGATATGATTGGTGGTTATTGATGCTCCATATTTGCTATTATGGGGCTACGTTGTCGCGTGACCAGAATGCGTAGATCAGGATATAGCACCGCGATCAATGATATCGACATGTGTCATGCCTCAGACATGACGTGCGCTGCTGTTATCACCTTGGCGTGGTACGCGCCAAGATAATAAGTTACAGAATAGTTGTATGTTGTTGTATGAGATTTAAGCGGCCTCGATAGCACAGTGGATTGTTATGTTGTTGTATGGGATACAAGCGGCCTCGGTAGAACTGTGGATAAGGCCGTGGGCTTTAGAACTGCAGATAACCGCCCGCGTGAGTTCGCTCCCTGGCGGAAAATATATTATGGGAAACGCCATCCTTCCTCCCTCTGACAGTTGCTTTCCCCGTATCACCTAATGTTATGTTTTGACGGGACGAAACACAAATTTGTATGGGATACAAATGTCAGAAATGTTCTCAAGTTTGTATTGGTGTAAATGGTGGTCATATTGGATAATTGCTATACGGTTAATATTGGAATATCCAATTAACCTTGTCTTTGTATGGTGCTAAATAAAAAATGTAACATGTTCATTCGTTATTGAATACGTCTCCAGTCGGAGACATGGGTAAAGATTGACGATTAAATTCATTCAAGACGTTTAATTTAGTTAATTGGTTACGACACCGAACAACGAAAATGCCTCGTCGATTTCCGTAATCCGGTGTGTTTAACTCTTAGGAAAATTGACAAGTATTTTTCGATTGCACATTGAACTAAACTGTAAAGACAGAGACACTAGTGTATTATGATATGCATGTCATAGCTGTATGACACTCATATCACATATTGTTGTACTGGGTGGCAGAGACCAGATACCATGATAACATTTCCTCATTATGGTGAACTAGATTCATCAGGCATAATTCACCAGGTTTTAATACTGCGATTTATATTAAGTGTAGTATGCAGTAGTGTATCTACCTATAAGGCCAAAAGGCCCGGGCCTGCACATTTGTTGAATTTCGAAGTGTGATTTTGCTTAAATTTATATCTAAATATACGCCAAAACGCACCAGGGATGTCCTACGTTTCCAAAAATTTCCGGGGAAGCATGCCAGGATCCCATTGGAAATAGTCTACACATCAAAAAAGGTCTAGCTACGCCCCTGGTATGGCATTACCACACCCAGTGTACCCCTGGACTCAGCCTTTTTTGTGTTTGAGATAGCCCACTTGTCTAATATAATTGGGAACGGGCTGTTTGGGTTACGTTCGTTAATAAGATGAACGCGTCATGTTTGGTAGCTATCTGTTAATAACAAAGGGTTTTAACCAAAGCGGGAAGGTTGATAATACGATGAGTATACGTACATGTGCAATACAGTCACACGATAATATGACGCTGGAGACCTTGCATATTTTTGCCTAAGTATTTTTCAATGAATTGTTGTTGTTTTTAATTTGTGATTCATCATTGTCGTTAGTCATCGAAAGCGCAAACATTTTCCAGGAAATGCAACGACTGTGTTATATGAAATCGTACCATGGTGTGTGCGTGCGTGTATATGAATTCACGATATCATAGACTATTACATAATTGTGCCACAAAATTGCGAGTGGTGCTAGGCATATGCCTTCTGCCGTATCATATCCCAATCTCTATCCAGAGTTGTTTTCCTTGCATAACATACATCAGCACCAATCTCTACCCAGAGTACACTCGTTCCTCATTTGACTCTGTCAACTTCAAAGAAAGATGGGCGAACGGTTAGGTCACGTGATTATTCAAAAAAAAGTTATGACGATGTTTATAATAAATCCTTTTGCGTGATCTGCAAAGATAAAATATTGACCTATATTAACTATTTTCATTTTTATTTCTATGAATTTTTTTTTAGTAATTTTCTGCTATCGAGCTTCGGTTTGAAATGTTTACATATGTGTATCGACTGAAGAGACCTAAGTACGTATTATTTTTGTAGTAAAATAGTCCCGAAACTAAATTGTTTTCGTGCATTTCAAATATAGCAACATCTAATCTGCAGATATTCTGAAAATTATATTTACAAGAAATAAATGTTTCAGGCAAATATATTTCAGTTTAACAGGTTTTACCAAAAACTTGTAATTTAGTAGTTAGCAGAGATATATATAAGTGCAAGGTACGATAACTATGCATGGAGATTGTATCAGCACATTACAATAATCTGGTAAAAACGATAAATTGAAAATATACTTGGTGGTTCTCATTTTTTTGTGACTCGACTTTATATAAAAGAATTAACCTTAAACAAAATCCTTAGTGCAATAGTTAAGTGAATAAACTGGTAATGTTGCTCAGAATTATGTTGCGGGCGGTAGAATAAGTTTATACTTCGGCATATCACTCCGCCGTCAGAACATTCAAAATGGACACCACCACTGCGCTTCCCCTTGATCATGTTGATATATCGTGTGTGCTTACTAGAACTTTCCAAAAGCGCATGCCTAACTCAAAAATGTCCAAAATATTGTTTACCACTCTAACGGCACCAATAGTGGTGTCAGGTCAAGGTGTTGATGTTCTGTTCGCCGTGTTAATAGTTTAGCTGTGGTCGTATTACAAATGATCATGTGATCGCAGACTACTTTCTGAGACGCTGACAAAAGGCAAAGACACCGGTAAAGATTGAGTAGGTCCATGCATGTCTGAGGAGGACTGTCCCCACCCGTAACATCATTCCCACTTCATGCACAGAACTGACACCGAACCCAATTTAAATGCGTAGAATTATGTCCCATGGAAGCAGATATGTTTTGATGAGTCACTTCAGAAGGAATTAAAAGAACACTGAAAGTAGTATTTGCAATATACGTTTTATTTTTATTTTTACAAATAAAGGAATGATTACTAAGAGATAAAGAATGGTTAGCGTTGAATAAAAGAAAAATATTCTGTTTAAAAGAATTGTTGAGAAATAAAAAGTTACCATTAAAATAAAAACGTTTTTTATAACATTTTTCTCGTGTTAAATACATTGTCGCTTCTTCAAAAATGATGATGTAGAATTAGATGCATCATTTAAATTAGGCTAGAAAACGCAAAAAAAAATGGAAGACATAACGACATTTGCATAAAAAAAAATTTTTTTTTAATAATTTACTTTTTTTTTTATTTACTTGTGGCACAATTACCGCGTACAATTTCAATTTCAAATTCGTAAAATAAATGTGTGCATATTTTTTTTAACTTCTGATATAGACTTACAGCTTTTACACTAAAGTTGATACAATCTTTTCTATAAGAAGCACGTTCACACTGTATTAATCAGTCCTTATAATAAATAGTGCATGCCATCATAGATGTAATTTGTCATCTGAAAATATGTTATCTTAATGAAATCTGCAAAAAAAGATCACATACAGCAGTCATATCTCAAATAAACTTGTGTGGATGAAAAAATGGCTCATATGACAAAACTCGTTTAGGATTGTACATTATATTATACTGTGTAGTATTTGTTAATATGTATGTATGGGTTTTAGTGTCGATTTTAACAATCTTTCAGTCATATCACGACGGTTTCTACTTGTACCAATAAGCTCAATGCTCAACTTTATAGTGCTGCCACACTGGAATACCACGCCGTAGACACATGACATGATACCCCACCCAGTCACATTATACTGACACTGGGCCGACCAGACTACGGGAGGACGACATGATACCCCATCCAGTCACATTATACTGACACTGGGCCGACCAGACTAGGGGAGGCATGATAGCTCACCCAGTCACATTATAACGACACTGGGCCGATCAGACTAGGGAAGGACGACATGATATCCCACCCAGTCACATTATACCGACTCCTGGCCGTCCAGACTAGGTGAGGACGATATGATACCCCACCCAGTCACATTATACCGACACTGGGTCGACCGGTCCTAGACACCCAGTCACATTATACCCACACCGGGCCGATCAGACTAGGGGAGGACGACATGATACCCCATCCAGTCACATTATACTGACACCTGGCCGACCGGTCTTAGAACTATCCTTTATTTGATGTACTTCAAATAAGGGAGCTACTTGAACTAGTTGTATGACTCGGCCGGGGACTGAACCCACGACCTCCCGCATGCGAGGCGGACGCTATGTTATCATAGACAAAACGCGTGTTTTTGTACACTAGATTACGCAATTGAGCTTTTATTTAACCCTTTCGCTGCCACAGTCGAAGACATTGATGTAAACCCAGATCAATCTGTCCATAATGTGCATACTGATGAGTGTCACTGTAACCACTGGGTAAGAATGTTTTCCATAACACTTTTTATACAAAGTTTGAATTTAAATTTTAGCAGACGACATTTAAAATTTGGCGGCGAAAGGGTTAATTATATAAGAGGAATACAACAACATACAAGTTATTATATTTAACCTTAACAGTCATATGATGCCTCATATAAAGGCATAAAAGCTGTTTTATTTTTGGTACATGGATATGTAGTATATTCTCTTTTTTTCTCTAATGTTTGGGAGGCCATGACCGTCAAAATGTGGATACTTACAAACCACTGACAAGCATTTAATTCATCATGAAGTCCTTTGATAACGTACATATTGATTTGATACAAAATATAAAATCTGTTTATTCGTAACGAAGTCTTCATAAGTCATAAACAAATTAAAATCATCGTACACAGAAGCAGCTGTTGTAGTGATACCTTATAGAAGGAGAATCCGGATTTTATCCGGAGATTTGGGAGGCCTGGCTTTGAATTCACCAACCATTCTTGAGAATATTCTTAGACTTAAGCCCAAGTATGCAAATATCAATCACAAATATTTCTATAAGTTTAAAGAATAAACGTTCATAACAAGCTGCTATGTATAAATATGATAAATACTAATAATTTAAGGCGCACCAACATAGAAAAGGTTAACAAGAATGAACATGCCAGGCTCATCCTCCATTTACATCGAGATAAAATATGCAGTCAGAACTGCAGAGGTGCTGCAAATTATATTGTAGATACTCCATGTAGACTACGCTGGAGGTGACATTGCCCTATTGATTTTCCTTCTTCGTTTTATATAGGACGAATGTAAGTCAAGAGACAAAAAATGCGCATTTTTCTCCGTAAAGTTTAAACACACATATCAATGAAACGATGGAGCGTCCGCCAATATAAAATTCAATAAAAACATGCGGTCACGTATCATGTAAGGAAAAGCCAATCTGTTGAATGACGTCACGATCTATTTTGACACGTCACAGATAGATTTTACCCCATTTCTACTTTCGCTTTACTATCTATGTCAATTATAATTAAATAGCTAAAACAAACACTAATAAATGTTCCAATACATCATTCGGATTAAGTATAGGTAATATTAACAAAAAGCAATCAAAAATGTGCATTTTGTATCACTAGAAAGACAGGGAAACGTTTTTATTAAGCTCTATTTGACTACACACCACGGAAGCACAAACGCAATGGTGTAATTCCGCCTGGAGCCACGTTCATTGTTTTTCTGTCACTGCTCTAGTGATGTTAGCGAGATGGCACCTGAAACAATGCAGGGGTCATGATGAAGACCTTTAATGAGCATGAACAAAAAATGATAAAATGAACATGAATGTGGATGGTGATTGTGGGGTGGGTGGGTGGAGCATGAACAAAAAATGATAAAATTAACATGAATGTGGATGGTGATTGTGGGGTGGGTGGGTGGGTGGTGGTGGTGTGGGTGGGTGGGTGGTGGTGGTGGTGGTGGTGGTGGTGGTGGGGGCGAGGGGGAGGGGTACCCCTATGCCTACCCCTTTAACGGGATATGCTGTGGCACTATTCTTTGCTCGGGAACCAAATGGGGCAACAATAATAATAATACATATAAATCAAATTAGGATGTGCATATAATACCTCTACACATAATATATGGGTATGATACCTTTAAATTAATAAGTTAACTTATTATCGCTATATCTTAAAAATAAGCTGCGCAAAATACGTAAATAAGCTATTATTAAGTTCATCATGATCCACACGTGTGAATTAATCAATGAAAATAAGCAATAAAATATAACTGTCGCTATCATTTGCCCCATATATACTCAACAAAAAAATAAACTTTCGCAACTTTACCCATACATGTAGACACAATGAAAATATATTTTGTTTAGTCTTATATGTTAATACTTTTGTTAAAAGGCCAGCACTGTCATGAAAACAATTTTGCTTGAATCAAACTTGTACGCATAGTTATTCCCCTTGTTTTGGGTTTAAACAGCATTTCTGGGTCTTGTGGTTGTGTGGGAAAGTAAGCTGATTTGCGCCATACAGCTTTCAAGAATGAATAGTTTCAGATTACCTCCCTTTATAATACAAATATAGTGATTTCGCAATTTGGATAAAACATGTTTTAGCAGCAACACTCTAACTCTAGTTTTTGATGATTATTAATATTGATCAGAATGATTGAGTGATAAGTACAAAATGATGAAATAGTATCTAAATTGGTGTACAAAGTGTAACAAAGTCAACCCTATGCAAATCACAGCTTAAAATGCGGAAGTTTCTTTTTTTGTTCAGTATTCTATAAAAGCATAATCTTAATATTAAACCACCTGTTGTGAATGCTCGAGGCGTCATCTCATCATTTACTATTTATTGATATGGACAATAAATCATCATCATTTACTTATGTTTATTGCTAAAAAAAAACACATCAAAAACAGGTGTTAGATTTGTTGAAAATGATGCATTCAATGGTAATATACTTAAAAGTGCAAGTTTTTTTATTTTGTGTTTATTTCCAAGATCGATTGTAGTGTTATATACATGTTAGAAAGTATCCACATTCCCTATAAAAGACCGATCAAATTTATGTATTGAAAGAAGTAAAATAGAAGTTATGCAATCGATCTTGGAGACGTTTTAATTAAAAATAAACACAAAATAAAATAAAAACTTGCACTTTTAATGGCGTTAAGTATATATCCACTTATCTGGCCATAATAAGCCCATGAATCAAGATAAAACGGATATTGATGCAGATTAAACTTTGTCGCGTTTATTGATCTACTTTGATAAAGTGTCTCCTTGTTTATTAGGTATTTGTTGGTTAAATGATTTGTTTGTTTTGTTTGTTTGTATGGTGTTTTACGTCATTTTACATGTAAGGTTTTATATGACGTCGATTATTTGTGGTGGAGGCAGACCACCCACGAACCAATACTGTATACCTCCCGCAGAATCGCCCCTTCCTCGAACCCGCAGCGGTGAGAGGCGAAGGTTTACAACGCAACGTCGTTAACCGTATATGACCACGGAGACGCTGATGGTTAAATGAGGTAGAGACAAACGCGATTAAATGAGGTAGAGAGAAACGCGATAATTTTGGGTAGGAACTATGTATTTCCCAACTAATGCGGAATAGTATGACGCCGTATAAGGTAAAAAATCCGTTAAAGTTAAAAACCTCCGGTAAACGTTATAAGCATCTCATTAACAAACCTAACGTTCAAGGGAACGATTTTTTTCCCGCGTATAATTGATTCAGATAAAGGTTTACCACCACTAATTACATGTAAAGTCGAATGTAGTTCCCATAATAAAAAGTAATCCCTCCTTTTTTGATGAAAACGGGCATTATAAGTAGGGGGAAACTGCCCATTTATATTCGATGTTGTGGTTGTATGTATAAGAAGCGTATTAATAAGTTATACTGGATCACTGATGAACATTTTCGAAATTTCGACTCTATGCTTACACTTTGTGAGCAATGAAAACAGTCAATCATTAAAAACAGCTGTACCCTGACCTGTTTTGTAAACAAACAGGAACTTTCTTACATGTCTTGTGACCCCACCTCATTTGGTGATTTTTCAAGTGGAAAATTAGTTTTCTATATGAACATTACACTGCTGCATTATCCATACTTGAGTTGAATTTGCAGCAAATCATTAATATGTGACACTTTAACATTGGTGTCTATGGGGAAAATAATTAGTGGTATAATACCTAAAAGCTTTTACTATAAGATCATTTTATCTTCGTTATACTTAGATTAGTGTAAAAATTTATACCGGTACATTAAACCCATTCCGCTCTATTCAAAACATTGGATCAATAACGTCAACCGTATTTAATGAGCGCCCAACGATCGCAAAAAATATAATCTGATCATGTACAGAGACGCTTATCTTCTCGTTTTAACCATACGAGCTTTTGCGAGATTAAGTATGTGTCCATTCTCTTCCTTCTTAGTTAGTGTTGTTGCTTTTGAGTAAAAATGTGAATATTACCTATATGTCCAAGGAGCGAAGGTTTTAAAAAGGATCTAAAGTATTTAGAAGCAACAATTTAGTGGTTAAACCCTATAAACTCCATCTATACATCGGCATTAACTGTTATAAATATGTCAGCTTCAAGTCATTATATACATACCTGTTGAGAAAGGTCACTTTAAATAATATAAATTACAAAACGTGATCGATAGCTGTCAAGAAAGGCAAGAAGGTTGACAGTACAGCTGACGAGAAACAATGTGGGAGAGGAAGGTGATTAATTATACTAATTTATCATATATAATTAACGTGATTCATTCACACGATGGATGTGCCAAATGGTCCAAGCCGAAATGTTTAAAGTATGTATGAAAAAATAAGGGCTAGCTATGTTATGGCTGCGTGAAAACTAACTGCATTTTTGAAATCATGCTGTTTTATCGTGAAAAGCAGAGACGCCTTTTGTTCAAATGCAATATGGTGTATTTTTTATTAAAGCCAAATATGGTCCATGAACATATTTACTTAATTCACACATCTGTATAAAATTATCACTGGTGAGATGAGCAAGAACAGAAGGTGTTATACAATAAAGTATACAATATGTAACAAAACTACCCTGCTTATTAGCATTTCACTCTTTCCATCACATGCAATAGCTCATTCATTTACTTAGTTGTCTTATCCTTCGTGTATTAAGTCACGGCATGTTTTAATAAGTAAACAATAACAACGATTTAGCAAAGTTTAGGTAAATGCAATACCATATACCGTTAAGAAAATACGAAAATCTTGATTTTTTAAAAAACTGACGGCCTTCTCTTAGTTTTTCTACATAACTTGCACTTGTTCCGTCATTAATATTAATTAAAGGAATACTTTATTGCAAATTGTTTTTGCTTATTATTAAATGTTGATTATATTGCTCCAATAATATAGTTAAACATATAACATATAATAGAAAAAGCCGGGAAAAAATGGAAACTCAAAATGTTATTTAATTATATGCAGGCAGGTTTAAAGCCAAAATGATACTGGATAAATAAAACGAGAGCTAATTTCAATGCTTAATAAACACTTCAATGTCAATGTCGATCAAACGCTCTGAATATAAATCTATGTTAAAAAGATGTAAAATATACTATAATAATGAACAAACAAAATGCATAAGAATGCAAAACTATATTGGAAAATTTTAAGAGAGGCATCGCATGTTTGCTTTTGAACAATAATTTTAAATCTGTCGATAATCCTGATGATCCTTTTTTTCCAAACCGATGAAGATGTTTTGTATTTTAATGAACGTTTATTAAATGGCGAGTTTCAGGTTATGTTCAATGAACTTGATGATGAGGAAATATTAAAAGCTATTAGACAGCTTAAAAATGGTAAAAGTGCTGGTCCAGATTGTCTTTTAAATGAATATTTTGGTCATGTACTCATCAATTATTACCGTATTTATACACATTATTTAACACTATATTGAACACAGGTACTTTTCCTGAGTCGTGGTCAGAAGGATATATTATTGCTTACTTTGGGTAGTTTATTTACGAGACTTTTAAATACTCGTTTAAGCTATTGGGCTATTGGGCTGACAATTACAATGTATACATTAAAGCACTGGCAGGACGAGTACAACTGACAACATATTTGTTCTTCATGGACTTATTACACATCTGATAAAGAGTGGTAAGAAGATGTATTTTAGTTCTATTGATTTGAGCAAAGCATTGATTATATAGATAGAAACAGTATGTGGTATCAATTAATAAACTGAGTGTAAGAGGTAAGATGTTCAATGTAGTTAAAGGCGTTTATAATAGTATTAATTAAGTCACGAGTCAAATATAATAATGTTAAGCAATGAGTTTTACTACATGCTTGGAGTGAGTGCATCAACAAGACTGTGTATCTACTTTTCTTTTCTCAATGTTCTTAAATGATATTTAGGAGTATTTCATTTTAAATAAATTTGATGGTGTTGATGTATACCGTATTAAACAGTGAGCTCAATGCCATATTTAGAGACAGTCAAGTTAGCAGGCGAACCTGTCACATGCGGGATTCGAGCTCACGACCGACGTTGTAGTTTAAGGTCTAGTATACCACTACAGCACGAGTTCTATACCGTGACTTAAGATTCACGAGCTTGCACTACGAATCCACTTATAATGAACTCTTACAACACAAGTATTTTATCCGAAGATGTACCAATCCTGAGGTATTTGTAACTTTTGGTATCATTTTCAATGGGTGTGAAAAATACGGAAGTGCGTCATAATGAACCGCAATTTTCACAACCTTCTGCCTGTGAACAACTTGTGAACCTGTGAACCATTCTTTACATTGGTGAAACATGCGGTTTGTGACATATGAGGCTCAACAAAGCTATGCATGTCGTTCCGAAAGTGTTGGGACTGCCTACGTATATGAATGCAATGTGTGATATTTAACGCTATTTACCAGGCTGCATTTTCAAATATGTGCATTTATTTGATTAACTGAGAGTTTGAAAAACATCAATGGGTCGCTGTTATTCCTATGGCTATATTAGCTGGTTCTCTGTCAGAGTTCAATACACTGCTCTCCATGCACTACAAACAGGCTCTGGCAAGTGGTTGGTGGGTGGCCTTTGAGTGGAGTATTGAGAAGCGTGCAATGTATGAACAGTCAAGATTCTGACCCATTTAGGTTATAATAACGTAAATATGTACCCTTGCCCTTTCATAGTAAAGTGAGAATGTCGACAACCCGTTAAAATCTCAAACCTTGTAGAAATTCTGGGAAACCTACTTTATCATGCAACATAAAAAAAGGTTCTTAAAGAAAAAAAGGATTGGCACTCTTTCATACGGAACTACTTTCGGCTGCACCAAGTAAGCATATCTGGTTGATGAAGTGTAAATAAACCTGTAAGTATTCCCATAAGCGTAGAGTTTCGGAATCCAACAGGGAACTAGTTTACTAACTTTGAAGCTGATATCCTTTTTGAAAAAAAAAATTAAATACTGGACTCAAATCTATTTCGTTTTAGCTGATGCAAGTATTGGCGTTTTACTTTGAAGAAACTAACCCACCAAATAATGGCACAACCGTTTATCAAAACTCTCTATCGAGGTGTTCAGGTCATATAATAATGTATATGTACTGATCAAAAGTATAAGATTTTTCACGGGTTCTTAAAATACCAATGATTGAAAATGCGTACAATGAATTATGAGTTGGTAACTTTTAGTTCAACGCTCAAGTTTGGGGTTTGACCTGGCTGGTTAAGCCATTTATAATTGTGTCTATTGAGTTTGGATTCTCAAAATATTAAGTTATTGACATTCACACTAGCGTTTGTTTAGTGTTGTGTGGCGGCCGTAAAAAAATCGCACCGACTACAAATCAGTAGTGTTATTACTTACTGGTCCTTTGGGATCATCAAGCCCAACCGTTGTGGCTTTAAATTAGAATATCGCTTAAGCCGATGCTAGGAGACGTGAGAGGTGTTGTACTTCACATTACCTCTCATGAACAGACTCAATAAAACCGAGTCTGCTACTATTATCTCTTAGTGTCTGTTGCTGCCAGGGGATCCACTTTTCGGTATTTTTTATATAAACCTCGTTGTGAGTAGGTTTAGAAACAGTGTACATATGTTGTAAAATGTGGGTGTTGTTGGCGGAATAGCTGCTTAAATATATGTGTATTGCACATCAAGGTTGGCAGAGTAGCTGCTTTAAATATATGTGTATTGCACATCAAGGTTGGCGGAATAGCTGCTTTAAATCTATGTGTATTGCACATCAAGGTTGGCGGAATAGCTGCTTAAATCTATGTGTATTGCACATCAAGGTTGGCGGAATAGCTGCTTAAATCTATGTGTATTGCACATCAAGGTTGGCGGAATAGCTGCTTTAAATCTATGTGTATTGCACATCAAGGTTGGCGGAATAGCTGCTTAAATCTATGTGTATTGCACATCAAGGTTGGCGGAATAGCTGCTTAAATCTATGTGTATTGCACATCAAGGTTGGCGGAATAGCTGCTTTAAATCTATGTGTATTGCACATCAAGGTTGGCGGAATAGCTGCTTTAAATATATGTGTATTGCACATCAAGGTTGGCGGAATAGCTGCTTAAATCTATCTTTATTGCACATCAAGGTTGGCGGAATAGCTGCTTTAAATATATTTTTATTGCACATCAAGGTTGGCGGAATAGCTGCTTTAAATATATGTGTATTGCACATCAAGGTTGGCGGAATAGCTGCTTAAATATATGTGTATTGCACATCAAGGTTGGCGGAATAGCTGCTTTAAATCTATGTGTATTGCACATCAAGGTTGGCGGAATAGCTGCTTAAATCTATGTGTATTGCACATCAAGGTTGGCGGAATAGCTGCTTAAATCTATCTTTATTGCACATCAAGGTTGGCGGAATAGCTGCTTTAAATATATCTTTATTGCACATCAAGGTTGGCGGAATAGCTGCTTTAAATATATGTGTATTGCACATCAAGGTTGGCGGAATAGCTGCTTAAATCTATCTTTATTGCACATCAAGGTTGGCGGAATAGCTGCTTTAAATATATCTTTATTGCACATCAAGGTTGGCGGAATAGCTGCTTTAAATATATGTGTATTGCACATCAAGGTTGGCGGAATAGCTGCTTTAAATCTATGTGTATTGCACATCAAGGTTGGCGGAATAGCTGCTTAAATCTATGTGTATTGCACATCAAGGTTGGCGGAATAGCTGCTTTAAATACATGTGTATTGCACATCAAGGTTGGCGGAATAGCTGCTTTAAATATATGTGGATTGCACATCAAGGTTGGCGGAATAGCTGCTTAAATATATGTGTATTGCACATCAAGGTTGGCAGAATAGCTGCTTTAAATATATGTGGATTGCACATCAAGGTTGGCGGAATAGCTGCTTAAATATATGTGTATTGCACATCAAGGTTGGCGGAATAGCTGCTTAAATATATGTGTATTGCACATCAAGGTTGGCAGAATAGCTGCTTTAAATATATGTGGATTGCACATCAAGGTTGGCGGAATAGCTGCTTAAATATATGTGTATTGCACATCAAGGTTGGCGGAATAGCTGCTTAAATCTATGTGTATTGCACATCAAGGAGTCCTATTCAGAATAAAGCACTGTTATGTCGAATTAAAGAATTTATATTTCAAATACACATTTTAGTAAAATGTTAAGTTACTTTACAAATTTCGATTTCTAAAAGATATATATACTGAGGGAAAACAGTTTAGCAAGTTGTTTAGATGAAATAATACTGTATACAAGATATACTGACATTTTGGAACTTTACGGGCTTGACCCCATGTATTCGTTACGTCATTAAGATGTTCGACTGTTATTGATGTGTGTTTAATAAAATAATGTGTCTATGGCAGTAGTTTCTTGATTTTACAACCAAAAATGTATTATTTCCAGGGTGCAACAAAAACTTGTTAAACTTTTTCCCTCAGTATATATATGCTTAAACACATTATGTTTTTAAAACATAAAACTTTTTTTACCTTTTAGTCACATGCTATCCATAAATTGACGAAATTCACTTTTATCCATATGGCTTTATGTTTATTTAAACGTGTCATTAGAAGAAGAAGAAAAAAACAGTCAATCGAAATTGCTCTCATTCCTTTTGAAATTAAAAATAACAACAAAAAAAACAACCAAGGATGCGGCTTTCTTTCATCTTGTCAAAAATAAAACGCCAAAGAAAGTGTTCTTGTTACGCCTTAAACGTGAAAAATGTATTTATGACAATAATGGCGTCTGATTGAAGGGTTTGAAGATTGGCAGTTATAAATGGACAACAACAGTTATTTATTTGTTATTTGATAGCCTGTCAAATGGTGAGAAATTTGCTAAAAAAAACACTAAAGCATGAAGTGTGAACATTTCAGAAGCCTCACTTTTGTATGCTATATAACATTTACAGGTACAGTGCATTAGGTTGTATAGAATCATCGGTAGTAAAGAATCATTTTCTGTTTAAATTCAATTTTCTCAGCTCATGTATTTTAGATTATTTTAAAAAGGTCCAGGCTTGGATAATATATCATATAAGCATACATTTATGCAGCCGTGAAATGATTTGGTGTATTTTTTTCAAGCAAAATATATCACTAAGTGCAACACCTCTCAGGAAAAATGATTCTTTACTACCCTAATGAAGCGTGTTTTTGAAACGAAAAAAAATCATACTGTCATAATAAACTGAGATACAAATAATAGCTGTTATAACATCAGGAATCCGTGTTATAACAAATGTTAGGGACAAAAGTCAGAATGTCATCATCAAATAGGCTAAGTTGTTAAAGTTTGGTACTTCTATGGATACAATGAAATTATGTAAATATTGGTGCAAAAAGTCCTATTAAAAAATGACAGTTATAGGACAATAATTTCAGAAATGTTGCTATCGTACAACTAAAAGGGTAAATCTAAATCAGAAACTAAAAATACATTTGCCTTTCATTTTAATTTTAACATAGACGTTTAACTCAAGTGATTATACAGCCACTAACCCAATGTATGTCAGTTGAAAACCTAATCACTAGAAATTACTTTGCGCAATTCGCGATTTAAGCAATGCGTTGAGTAGGAGATTACAGTACCCTATCGCAAACGACAGTCTGATAAAGCATACGTAAGCCTTGTTTTGATTGGATGAGAGAATGGGTGGAAAATTCAACTATGTTAACTTGCATTTGTTATTTATTTCTGATTATTATTTAGCATAGGTTTCATCCATATGATTTTGTTCTGTAAAAAGGAAAGTGTGTGATTTTCATAAACGTGTTTGGGGATTTCCTCAAATTGTAGGGTCATGACCGTCGCACACATGAAAGTAGCATTAAAAATAGGTCATCGCCTGAAAAGAAGTTCCTTTTACATGTATCGAAGTTGCATCTGTGCAGCAGGCTACGCAAAAAAAGCCTGTGTTTTTGTTTATATGTCAGATGTCAGATGGGAAAACAGTAAACAGTAAGCCTATGGAAAATGCAATAGTGATCTATGACCAGGAATGATTTCTTGTATAACCACCAATTGCAGATGTAGTCACAAACAGTCCGTATTATAAATGTAAATTATATGTATTATTGTTTTACTGTTGGACTATAACACATTTGTTGAAAATTCAACATTCAAATGGTGAAACTATCAATGAAAATAGATGGACCCTGTTTTAATAGTAAACAAATGCACACTTACTTCCAATTCTTATGAACCTACCTTTTCTGGGGATTTTTCAAGTGGGATGCTGTTTTTTTTCTATATAATTATATAAACTATACTTCTGCATTAGCCACACTTGATTTGAAGTTGCGTCAAATCATTAATACGTGACATTTTAACATTGGTTTCGATGGAAAGCGCTTCCGTGGCCGTTATAGTAAAGACGTTGAGTCTAAAACTGTCTCGCCTCTCACAGTTGCGTGTTCGAATCCCACTGGGAGCTCGACATGCCAAGTGAGAAAGTGTCATTTTTTTGGGGATGGCGGGGGGCATACAGTACTGGATCTACACAGGGAAAAGCCTCTTCCACAAAACGTCGGTGTTCTTGGGCAAGACACTTTCCCTTAGCCTCGTCCGTCGGATGGGGACGTAAACCGGGCGGTCCCGTGTATCGGTCTATCCTCCGAGCACGTTAAAGAGCCATAGGAATCTATTCGATAATAACAGTAGGGCACGGTTCCCGGATTCCTATGTATCCACCCCCTCTCTCTGGGGCGGCTCTAAAAAACCTATACTGTGTTGATGAGCCGTTAAACAACATTCAATTCAATTCTTCCACAAAACAAATCGACTGCCATATATGGCTTAACATGTGCTGAAAATGAAGCGAAGCACCATTCAAATAAACAAAGGTTTCAATGGGGAATGTAATTCGTGGCGTAAACTGGTGACTACTAACTGGTGCTTGTGAATATTTTTACAATTTCTTCACTTCAAAAGGTAGAAAGAAATATATAGTCCAATTCTATATTCTATAACTTTATTTCTACATGCTACCAACTATAATGGTGAATTAATATTTACAACAGTTTACTAATAACGATAGTGTCTCTCTCACATAACTACTGATCTCTTGTTAGTCCAGGTAAAAGCCAGGGAAAAAGCCATGAAGAAAAAGCCACGAACAATGAAAACCCTCCCTTTTTATAAGGTCCCTTTCAAATAAGGGGTTAGCATGGTCGTAAATATTAGCATGCTAACTCATCAATCTTATAGCATCTACAAATAAGGAATGCTAACACATAAATCATGTAGCATTAGCATTAGCCTGGTTCATAGAGCATCTCCCAAATAAGGGATGCTAACCCATAAATTATGATCATTAGCATTAGCCTGAGTTAGCCCTGTAGAGAGATACACATCTAGATTTATGATGCTAACCGAAGACAGACATAATGTCCTCAGTAACCAGGCTTGAATACTGGTACCTGTACAAAATTACAACAATATACTCCATCATTCAACTATTGTCTACAACTCTACATCCCTTCTATCATATAATTAGCATTATAAATAGTAAATGATTCGTCAGTGGTTGCCGCTTTGTTGTTTTATTAAAGCAATTATTACCGGATTTCAATGCTTTGGGTTATATTACACTAAATCAGCCGGATGTGCTCGCCTGGTGAATTCGAAAGTAGTTCTGTATTCTATTTTTCTTTAAAAACCTTTTTAGTGCAGTTCCATATCATTGTTTGGCTTTAACTGTGTTCTAGACATGTTTTTGATATTTGAAAATGCAGCTCATCATGTTTTTGACAGTTTTTTTATATAAATTAGTAGACATGGTATGCAATTGTAAGGGGTAAAAAAAATAGCATTGGCCTTTGACCCGGTGTTAGTTTACAGCTCAAGAATTCTTTCTTAGAGAAGATGTTCAACCACCACCCATTTCCGTGCTGATGGTTAACAGACTACACCACCCGCCATCCTAACACCCTCCACCCCCACCCCCATTTCCGTGTTGATGTTTAGTAGCAGACATGTTTATTTGCATGATAAAGTAAAATTTCCAGAAATCTAACAAGGTTTGAAATGTTTACAGGTTGTCAACATATTCTCACTTGAATATGGAAGGGGCATGGAGACTCGTTTACGCTATTATAACTCTTACAAATTATCTAGCTGCGGATATTCCAAATATGTTCGTACCAGCTTACGTCATTCATCCTTGCAACCATTCCCTACTTTTCGCATACACTTATTAACCCGCATTCATGGCATTCTTCATTTAATCCGTATATTCTTTGCACGTGTCTACATAAAACGTCTTAGATCATTTGATTGCTAAATACAACATCCGATTAATATTTTGAACTTTCTAGATGTCCATTAAATAAAGCATTAATATGTTAATAATAATTTGATATGCTTATATATCCACATTG